>CCAG010002039.1:0-27583 GCA_001077435.1 Glossina morsitans morsitans
TATACTTTTCGTTGCATAGGCAGATGGGCATTGTTGGCGTGTCCTTCGAAAAGTTTGAGTTGTCTTCAAATTCTTTCGCAAATTTGTAGGCGATATCTTCATGTTTGCGAACGGGAGAATGTTTACCACAAATACTACACAGTTGGGCAAACGGACATGCTTAAGTGCACTCCGAGTTTGTCCAAAAACTTTATGGAGTCTTTAAAGCTTTTTTCTGCGCGTTATATCGCGTTGGGAATTTTTTTCACTTCTGTACAAGTGCTGCTGCACCACCCATAATATGTGCGTTCTATTTTTTTTTAGATTTTTCTGCTGTAGTTTATGAATAGTGAGCAAAACAGAGGCGTTCTCAGTTTATGTGGTACTGTGGACGTGTCCTTCGATCGATTTGGCCGATTTCGATAGTGAACCTGCCTGCAACAACTGCTAATGCTTCTGCCAAATTGGAAGCTGATAGCTTAAATTTTACGACCAGGAGAATATTTACAACAGACAGACAGACAGACAGACAGACAGACATGCTTAAACTAACTCAGAATTTGATGCTGATCAAGAATATGGCGTCTGGCGCCTTTGAAGCTTTCTTCCGGACGTTGCGAATGTCCTTCGGGTATAAAAATGACAAATTGAATGCTGGTTACGGCGCATGTTCAAAAGCAACAGAAATCCCACTATTCGCATTGCTTTGCGTAATTTTGTCATAATGTGGCTGATGAAAAGAATTAAAACTCAATGTCAAAAATAATAGCAAAAAATCCTATCTCTAAAAATTGTCTGTTGACGTTTGAAAGCAGAAAGAAAAGACACACATTTGATTTGCAAAACAGGTCAAGTTTAAATTTAATCAGAACTTAATTGAAACAAGTTGGTCTTAAATATTCAATGAATTAAGTTCTTCTAGTTATTTAAATACTTGCTGCGTTTGTATAAAATATGGACGACTAAGTTATTTTGAAATAATTTTGACCTGATTTAATTTCAAATCGCACGTACGTATTATTATTTAATCAGAATCAGAATAAATAAATATTTTTGTTAAAAAACATCTTTTAATCTGCAAAGAAGACTTTCCTGCATAACAAGACACTTGTTATTAAAATGATTAAAGCATCACGTGTCATAAAACAAAACATTAATCATTCCAACCGATATAAAATATACTTTTCACAGAAACAATTCACATGAATCATTCGACTTGTATGTATTGGTTATTATATGAATTAATTAGATTCGATGTGGGGGCAATTTTTGATATAAACTAATATTTGGTTAGATTCCTATTCAAATAAAAATTGGATTTTTATATTGTTCTAGTGGATTTTATATATTACTTCCAATTCAAATGTCGTGAGACAAGATAGAGGTCCGATCATAGTGTAAAGAAAGTCTTGAGATTGTGACTGAAAAAAGAAGAAAATGAGTAGTTTTTTTCTTGTGGTTAACGGGTAACGACATGAAGAGCTTGAAGACGAAATTTATTCTTCTAAACAATGCTTTGAAGATATTCAGTGATGCTTGTAATGAGAGTGGTTGGCTTGTGGTTGTATATGGACAGACAAAGACGCGGATAGGGCACAATTTCAAGCTGAAAATACGCAGCAACTGTTGCTTTTCTCTCTCTTTCTATCTCTATAATCCTTTCTGATCTGTACCGTACCAGCATATGTTTTTTTTTTTTTTTTTTAATAATATCTCTTGCTCACGGTGTGTGCCCTTAACGGATAGTGTGGTAATCAGAAAGAAACGGAGAAATAGAACCTACTATTTGTGTACCCAATCAGCAAGTGCTATGCCTTTGCCATCTGTGTACTTATTATAGCTACGAGCAAGTATGTTCGAACGTTTGAACCCCTCAGCAAGTATTATATTTTCGCCTTTGCATCTTGTTTCTGCTGTCACATAAAACTTTCGGAAATACAACTTATTTAGCTATTTAGGGGAAGGGAGGGACATGGATAAATAATCTTACAATTTCACCCTCGATTATCGATTATGAATGCATAATACTAACATGAGAATAGGAAATTCTCCTCAGTGTGGAAAATAAAAATCTTTTTTTAAATTAATTGATTGTAGTAATTAATTGTATTTTATTTATTTATTCTTTTTCAATGACAAGGTAATTAGGTTGTCTTCTATACGTGTAAGCATGTTAATGGTCAGAATATTGTATAAGTAGTATTACAGGTACCGTTGGTGGGGTAGGGGAGAAGCTATATATTAGACTTAAACGGAATGTGGGCGGGATGACGGAGAGGGGACAGGAAGGAAAGACTTCTTCTAAACGTAAGTCGTTCCCAAGCGGTCCAGCTTGGATTATGAAACGAATAGCCTGCATACTAAATTGCGTGGTGCAACAGACGAGCCAGTCCAGAACGAATAGTTGATGTAATTACGTAATAACATCTAAGCCGCTTATTTTTTATAACATCAATAAAAAGCTTCATTTAATTAGAAATCACTACCTCATTAAAAAGATTGCTGCTCAATAAGAAAAAGTTGTTTTTTTTGTCATCAATTAAATCGGTTTTGAAATAGTCACTGCGATGCATAATTCTTGTTAGATGAATGTCGAGACTTACGTTGACTGCACATGAAAAGCGGGTTTGGACAAAGTGTACACTTAAACCTGATATTCATGAAAATCAATATATTAATGCGATCAAAGAATACAATGAATTTTTCATCTCAACTGCGCGAGTACTATGCTATCATAATATTATTTCATCTTTTGGTATTAGTGGTATTGGTGTAGTCTTTGATATTAGAGTAAAGATTGATGTCAGGATATTTAATTCCAGCAGAGTGGCGTTTTTGGGCACATAGTTACTATGTCTTCAAAATTTCTGACTACTAGGACTGGTCATGAAACGCATTTCTATAGAAAATGATACTTGGACTTATTCATAGGATCCGGAAACAACTAACCAATCAAACGAATATTATGATAGCGCGAAGAAATTGCGCAAAGTCCCTCCGAAATTGTGGTCATGTTCACAGTGTTTTTCGATTATCGTGGTGTTGGGCCTTAAGAATTTCTCCCGCCAGTCACAACTTTTAAGAAGGAATATTTTTTATGTATAATAAAGGCGATGAAGGCGATCAATTTCATCGCTCCGTCAATTTGATTTGGAATTTGAATAAATGGAGATTTTTAATTTTATAAATAAATTCACCTCCTTTTCTTCTTCTTTGCCAGCGTGTTACTGCCACGCTTTTAAATTTGATTTAAATTAAACATTGACTGGGAAAGATTCAATTAAATTTTTGCGACCTAGAGAAGTGCACCAACGGATGAACGTATAGGCGACTACGGATGGCAAACCTTGCAGCTAAATTGACGCGATATCTTAGGTTAAATAAAGAGCTGAGCGAAATGAATGCATTTGCATCGTACATTATGCAAAATATTTTTTTTGCACAATTTTACATATAAACGCATGCAATCAAATCATATTTTGACATTAAGATACTAACGCACTGTGTTCAGCGCTTAAGAAAATATACGTCTTAAAAAGTTTCTGACGACCGTGTTGCTTGCAATTAAGAAATTAAATTATTTTTGCTCTTTAAGTTAACTCAATGAATTCCTTCCGATTATATTGTACCGTATGTATCTTATTAGTTTCCATATATCTTTACTATGCTCATTACCGCTTGATGAGGGGTATGTCCATTTTGTCAAAATATTTGGAAGCTTCAGGTACCTCATAAATTATGAATATCCGTAATTAGGATCCGATTCTGAATCAATTTGAGTATGTCCGTTGGTCCGTCTGCGTAAGGCGTAAGCATTCTTCTGGCTGTAAACATAATGACATTGGCGTTATTTTCGCAAAATAATTCGAAAATGCTCGAAACCCATCACAGGACACGCTTGCAATGCAGCAAAAATTAAGAACGCGTTTACTTACCGGGGCCTCAAACCACATAGGACACGCGGTATGTATTTCCATTTTTGGTCTACAAAAACACAAAAAAATAACCCATGCCCATCCAATGCTATAGAGTATAAAAATTAATGTTTTCCTTTTTCTTTACTCTCTTGGGCTATGAAAGATTCAGTCCTCTTCGTTATTTATCATATCTTGCGGTAACAGTTATTTAGCTTGATCAAAGAGATTTTAAATGCACATATACATTTACTTACTATATAGATATTGTAATGTGTAAAACTATGTATATACGAATTAACAGACGCAATTAAACTCAATCTTTGGATATTGGATATAAAAGTTTCTGTTTTAATCGGAAAATTTTAATTAATTAAAACCCTTAGTAATAATTGCTTTTAGCGAAGCTTTGGAGCATTCTTTTAAAGATAATTAAAGGTATTTAATGAATTCCACAACACAACTGAAAATAAGAGAAAAATTATTCCTAATAACTTTAATTACTTTCGCTAATTTGTGCCCTCGTACGTTCATTATTAAAGTATGCGCGCACGTTTTCGTGCTGTCATGCATAGATTGTTGTCTGATCTTAAAAGTCTCTGTAGTTTCAGAGACCTTTCAATTTCATTCATTCTTTACACATATACGTGAGAAAAAAAATTATAGCAGCAATCGATTTAACTGACATATAAGTAACGTTTTTAATATTCTTAGTGCATCGTGTCTCTTGAAGCGCCGTCATAGAAGCGTATTCATTTAATCATTTCGTTTATTACGTTAGATGTTTCCTGATAATTAATTGATATTTTGTTTGTAATGTTTTTCTGCATAAGAGAGGGCTGGACGATTGTGTCGGCCTATTACCTCAATTGCCTTTTATTCTGAAAAGAGTTTTATGGGTTAGTTCGTAGTAGCGTTGGATTGTTTTTTATTCGCCGGATGGAATTCCTTCATCTTTACTTAAAATTTAACCCCTTCTTATGGTCATCAGATTAATTCTGAAATTTGTATATGTCTGGACAGGCATGGTGTGGATATTCACTCACTTGCGTTGGTTTAAGAATCTCTGCGATGATAATCTGATACTGATCGTATTATACTCTCTTCTGCTCGGGTATCCTACATTAAGAATGTTACTTTCCGGACGTGTTATATAACATGATTGCGATAGGGAATGGTTTTTGTAGTTCAACAATACTTTATAGTAATCCGTAGTGCTATACATGTCACTTTGTAATTGTAGAATAGTAAATTTAATCGTTCACGCAGTGTACAACAAAAAAGAGCATGTAGGGATTATCGAAAGGAACGATTGTAGTCGAATAATACTTTCCATTTTGTTTGCCGGTATAAATTTAAAAGGTCTGAATAAATACTTAACATTTCCGATTTCGATAAAGTATTAAATTTGATAGGAGTTGAATACGAACTTTTCGTTTTGTAAGCTTAACTTTGAAAGCGGATTACATACGATTACAATACGTGGCTTCCAAAACTAGCTGTGCTTAACCATTCCTCTAATAGGGTACCTTAGGATCACAGCCCATCAATCGAAATAGATCTTCAGCATGCGTACTTACAGCATTCTAAGAGGGTAAAAATGAACGTTCTTTTAAACTGATGCAAATATGTGATGTCGGGTGCGTTACATATATATGACGGATCGTAGCGCACAAGTTAGAATGCTCGTCTTTAATAATCAGCAAGTTTGACATAATCCGAATTTTAGTGTTCTCTTGCTTAAGCTTCAATTTAAAAATGCATTAAATAAACTAAAAATGTAAGAATTTATTGAGAAACCGCATACAGAATTCGTTCGAAGATTGTGCAAACCATGTGTAGAGTCATAGGGGTGCCCTTAATCAGCTCATATGATGTGGATAAGGAACACGTTGACGCGCAATGTTTATTCATGCGTTGTTCTTCATAAAGCGGACATGTAATGGACTATATACAGCAGGCGTCCGAAATTCGCTTTATGGCAACGTAAACGTTCCTTATATGTTGTCTTTTTCATGGCTACCTGGTTGAGTTGAAGGTCATTTTGACCTTCGTCATAAAATCGATGTATGTGCGTATCATTTTTAATCGTCAATTATCTGGTTTTGCCTGTTGATGGTCACTGTATTTTACGGTTTATTCCGGCCGAACTTTCAAGGGAATAACTTTATCGTCTCGAAATGTATGTAAACTTGTTGTTGTTTTATATATATAAAGTTGTTTGATTCTTTTTATTTGTCAGACGTTACTGCTGTTTATATACAACATTACGGGACTTTTCCAATAAAATAAATAGTGACGTATACGGTAGTATATATGTGTTTTAAGTAAAAACATGACATAATGAAAAATTTTGACAGGAATACACTCAAATCAAAATCATTTGGTTGTATTGGACAAGAAAATGAATAAAATAGTAAACAACGAGGAAAACTGTGAAATTTAAAAACCGTAGAGTTTAAGTCAGTGATCAGTGACAACAAAATTCGAAACATCGACCACGATCTTAAGTCTTAAATCTTTTCGACATTTTCTTATATGATAAAGTTAGGAAACATTTCTACAAAGCCTTTGTCTACACTATGTCTTATGGCTAATAAGTTAAAATCGTCTGCTTAATATTGATGATAAAATCATAAATTGTCTAGAAAAAGAGTTGCTTCTAATTATGCTATACACCGTTTATGATGCAGAGTATTTGTATGCGGATGTATACTGGAGCTCAGAATGATTTGAGTCGGACCTAGCATTTAATACATATGCCAAACGATTTAGAATAGTTTTCTCAAATCAATTTCAGACTACATCGCTTATCTGTCTATCCGTCCGATGTCTGCTCGCAATATTTAAGACTCTTTGGCGAGATTTCGGCTCAAGGACGGAGCCTATTGGGAGTGAACGGAATCGGACCGTTTTTACAACCGCTCCCTATGCGAAATAGTGTAGGATATGGAACCATCGGGCTTATTCGAGTACATATGTTTCTTGGAATTAACATCTACTGCAAATTGCAAGTTACAGTTTAACGCTTATTGTGGGCGTGGTTGCGAATGGGTCTTGTTAGTGGCTACTTGCGAATACAGCGCATACGCAAATGCTTCCAGTTTCCTTTTGGAATATGTGCGATTTTTTTATACTGTAATAGAACATAGTAGACGGCATACAGTCGGACAGGTCTAAGTTGGCTTAGGGTTATACTTAAGTAGCGGTTGTATATATTTTAAGCGATCTCTTTAATAAGGGTCCTATAAAGGACCCTTTTGTTTGTACTCTTTATGAAGAACGCATTAAAAAAACCCTAACTAATGGCGTGTGTAACTGCGGCACTATTTTTCCCAGTGTACTTATTTTATTATGTACTATTTTCAATGTGCCTTTCCTTCAAGTTTTCCTAAATATTTCGATGTGGAGTAAAAGAGATAGATAGATAGATAGATAGAGAGAGAGAGAGAGAGATAAACAAGTTTACCTATTAAAACAATCACCCGAAGTATATCTTATTGTTCTACTTGGTTTCCTTTAAAGTGGTTTATCTTCTTATTCTATTTTTGAATGACTGATCATAATTAACTGGTTTATTTTTATAGAGTTTTTGAGATAAATACTAAAACTTAAACGTTGTAGTTTTATTAGCAATGCTTGAAAAACGTGTTGGATGTAGACAAGTTCAAGTCTTTTCTGTTTCTGTTTATTGCATTTCAAGCCGTCTTTGTTGCATTTTCTTTACTCGGCATAGCACATTTTTTATGAGATGTAAAATTTTTGTAAATATTGACATTATGTTGGGTTAGGTTCAATTCATTGCTTTGTGTGCTGCTCCAGTACCTTTGAACGCAACGATTACCGAGTAAAACGTGTTTCCAGTTAATTAGTTTATTTACATATTTGTGTGAATATGTATATATGTGTGTATGCATACACATCTGATTATTATATTATTATTTTCTAGTTAAGTGACTACTGAGATTTATGCATAGACCGCTAATCTCAGACTTTATTTGCATAAGTCTGTGATGTTTGCCTTTTTCTACGTCAATACTATTGACTTGTTTTTTTTTTTTTTTGCTCTTTGTAACATTATGACATTGATTGACAAATTATAACCGTAAGTATGTAAATACATACATATATAATTTTAAAGTTAAGGGCTTTCTTTCCTTATGTATCACACAAGTATTGAGTCTATTTCAAATGGTATATTATTCATCGACTATCTGGAAAAGGGGCGAAATTTCAAATAAAAGGCGTTAATCCTACGAACTTGTTGAGTGAAGAATTGATTTTTTCATCAGTATCAAATTCCGAATCAATTTAGGGATGTTTGTCCATTCGTCTATCGATCTGTCTGTTTAGTTGTGTGAGGTAAATATACTACTAACCGTAAAAATGAAGATATCGACTTCGAATTTTGCAAAGCATTGGAAGCTGTTTCACGTAAGCTGGTATTATAATAAAAATGAATCCAATCAGTCTGAGGGTACGCCCATAGTAGAATGTAAACTGTAAATGACTTTGTTTTCAAAAGCAAAAAAAAAAAAAAAAAAAAATTAGGAGTTTCCTCATTACTTATAAACTAAAATAATAAGAATTTTGTGTACTCTAGAGTCGATCCTCCAATACCTGCCCAAAAACAGCCAGAATCGGCCAATACTATAGAGTAACAAAGTTTCAGTTTCCTTTTTAATTTTTTTTTTTTTTAAATAAGGATAGTGATTGTAAAAAAATTCGACCAAAGTCGAATAAGATTTCTGTACTTGTTTTCTTTACCTTAGTGTTGGGTTTCGAATTAAAATAAAAAAAATAATTGACTGGCGTTTTGGTTATATATAGTTCCACATATTCGATGTGGGTTAATAATGCAAACAGTTTCAGTTGATAATTCTTGTATAAAACGATGTAAAATAATTATTATAAACTTAATGTTCGCGTTAGGATAAATCATTAAGAAGAATATGACGACATTGTTTTACATTCTACAGATAAGAATGTAGGGAATATAAAAATATAAATAATAAAAGAAATGCGACAAAGTATTTCACTTTAGATAAAGTTTATATGCGATACTTATCCCCCAATGCTTGGTAATAAGTTAACTTTTTCATTTTGTTAGTAAAACTTACACTAGGTCAGAGACAGTTCTTAAATTCATTTAGCTTGTCCGTCCGTGCTTTACTGTGAATTCGTTCTTATTTCTCTATCTGTTGTGAGATCTAAAAAATCCTAAATATTGGATTAAGAAATTTCAGTTCATTTCAGTATGGTTCTGATAATCAATGGTCTGCCTTTTTCTATTATCACTATATACGGCAATTATCAAATCATAGATAAAGCGCAGTATGTAAACATCGCTGCAAATTTGCACATTCGTGCGCATGATAAGAGAAACATATGTTCATGTGAATGAATCTCTTTTATTTTTATTTAATTTTGCAATCAAACATTGCCCTCTTACCGCCCCAAAACCATTGAAAAGCCGCATTTTAACCCGAATACAATTTGATCACGCCCTGCATCAAGTTTGTGCGTTGCGTAAATTCTTATTTATTATAATTTATTTAATTCTTTTTTTTTTCATTTTCATTTGTAAACTTTATGTAAATTTCAATTTTTTTTTCTTACAATAGGATTTTGATGACAATTTTTAAATAAAACCTACAAAACTCTAATCAATTTGAGGAAAGAAATTGAAGATGGCGGATAAAATGGGCTTGGAATTGCAGGAAAATGGTAAAATGCTTAAAAGCAATGTGGGACAAAACTTTGATATTGAATTTCAAGATCTTTTCTATCGAGTCAAAGTTCAGCGTCAAAAAGGTGAGACCACTTACACGTACTTTTATGTTTTTTTCTTTTCGTTTTATCTTTAGAAAAAAAAATTATATGAGAACATATGCACATAAGCACGAGCTTTTCTTGAGAAGCCTTATATGGGGAAGATCTATGTCCTCCAAATTTTGTATACGAAATCATTATTCTGGAGATATTCTCATCGTAAAATACTGAAAATGAGAGTATAACCTAAAGTCAGGTTGTGGTCTTCTGTAGAAGAAACTTCAAATAGTAATCTCAATCCATCCAAGTTTGCCACTTTCATTTCGCACAAGGGCATGCGGTTTTTCACTAACTTTTGTCGCGAAATATCAAAAATTTCAAATTTTCTTTCGTAGAAATGCTTTTTCAAAATAAGGCCTCGAATGGGAAATTTTCTTAATCAATTAATTTGAAGCAAATTTCAAAAACTGCGAGGTATGAGATGAACGAAATAATAACTGGGAAGATCTTGGACACCCAGAGAGACAAAAAGGCTTACATTGCGTTAGAAAATGCTTAAGAATCGACCGTAAGTCATTTCGAATGTTGCATATGATACATACAGATTTGATATGTGTTATAGTACGACTGATGTGGATCATGATAACTTAGTTGAAAGATTCACTAACTAGTTATGAATTTAAATTAATTGAATAATAATTTCCCAGCTACATGTTATGGAATTCGTTCTAAAGCTAGTTTGACTTTCATTCAGCTTCTTAAGTATATCTGGTTTAGCGTCACTTTTTCAAATTTTTGCATTTTATTTCACAACAGAATATCTTTATAGAGAACTGGTTTCTTTAAGATTCATTGTACAGTCATATAAAATCCCTTTCAGCGAAAGATAACATTAATACGACAGAAGAAATCGAGTAAAATATTGGAATTTTCTAGACTGTGTAGGCTTTTTCAATGCTTTTGATTTTCTTACCGGTTCCTAAATGGATTCTATATAAAGTAATAAGAAGTTTGAAAAATGATAACAATGGTTTTTAGATGAAAGTGGTAATAATTATAATGGAAACAAGAAATAAAATTATATTCGTCTCAAAGCCTTTCATAATCAAATCGTCAGTTCATCGACTGGGTATTATTTTTATGTAATTTTCTTTAGTTAGCCCAAGGAAATATTTGGGCTGATTTAATGTTCATAGAACACTTCCCTCGAAAAGTTCGTAGCATGACATACAGCCGTAGAGTGAATGTTGACGGATCCATACGAATTTTAGATAGTACCGACTTTCAATGGAAACTTTTCAAAATTTTGTGATATTCCGATCTTTAGTTTACAAGTTTGGGTTGCGTTAGTATTATTATAGTTCTAGCTGTTACCTTTAATGGATGTTGTCATTGTAAAGTTTTAAAAGGTCGTTTAAAAAGTCTTTCGTGTTAAGTATTCAGGCCAATATCTGTTGTTTAATGTGACTTAGTGTTTTGCTTATTGTCGGCAGATGGTTCCAATGGCTTAATATCAATAGCTATTGCATAGTCTGCATATTACGGCACACATCAGTAGGTACCATTCCTCTGAAATTCCTGAACAGTAACATAACACGATATTGGTCGTCCTTATAGAGGCGAGATTTACTCCACGACGTCTACTCTTTGTTTGGATGAAGCATAGAAACTTTGCAGTCAAACACTTTTGCGTCACCTGTGCGGATTTTGAATGCAGTCTTGGCCACTACGAGACTTTCCCTGACCGAGTCTATCTGACACCCGTGGTGCCGAGAATTGCTTGCTAAGACCTATGTCTTATTATAATTTTTGCCTGACCGACGTCGACACGGCAGTAGCCATGATTCCTTCATATCGAAGGTTCCTACTGTTCCTACTGCACTTATTCCCTGTAAATTCCCTCGGCTTGTCTTTAGCAGATTAACAGAATAATGGATGAACGAAGACTCTAATCAAGACCTTGATACATATGTTTTAAAAGTTGCTCCCGGAAGAAAGCAATCATTCTATGCTTACCCTCCTTCTTCGCTCTTTGTTGCATAAAGCAGTTAGTTACGCTATCAAGTCATTTAGACTGATTGTCTTATGGAGGATGTAATTAAGATTAGATTAATTACAGTAATTGTCATTAGCGTGTTATTAATGGATCAATTAATTTATTTTCAGACCCATTACTGCTTCAATTATATGATTTATTTCAATAAATTAGTCAAGATTTCTATTCAATACATCAATAGAATCGTGCTTTTGATTGTGCTCTCCTAGTGTACGTTAATAAGCTTCCTTGTTATGTCTATCTAACGCATTGGATTTGTCAATAAAATATTAGGTATCGCAGGTAGCGCTGATGGTTTGAGACTAGAAGATGAACATATTTAGTTATATTCGTCTGTTGGGCTTTTTGGTTTAAAATTTAATTAATACAATAAATAAATTACTACTGAATAATAAAAATAATGTTTTTTTTTATATATCCCTTCCAGTTAGGTTTTGTTAGATAAGTTAAATGTGTCTGCTTACATTGTAGTTTTGTTCTCTCTCTCATAGTCGGTTACGAAAATTGATTAATTTGACTAAGCTCTTCGCATACATAACCACGTGTTATTTGCCAGCCGCTTTGTAACTGAGGCCGGTTTGTTAAGATACGTCGGAGGCAGTCTGTTGCATTTACTTATTGCCAAAATAAAACATGAATTGATCGCAGAAATGCTTAAACGACAAGCATTTATGGCAAAGAATATTCCTTGGAGTCCTTGCACATATGGGCCTTACAGAACTTGACTTCGTGCGTACGAAATTCCTCATAAGATATTTAAATGGTCACTTTCTCTTTTCTCCAGGCGATGATGCGACATTGCCTGAGTTATGTTAAAAAACAAATGTTTTGCTCTTTAAAACGCATCTTGCAAGAAAATGTAATGTTTTTTTCGAAATCTGAATCCGATATTTTAATTTTTGCGACCGGTAGGATGCTTACCAAAAACCTTATATAGGCGACCATGCATATGTATTAGGACTTTAGTTCATAAAATTGCTAAAAATGGTTTAGGAAACTAAATTTTTTTGATATTGACATAGATTCACGTAACATAGGTGAGTATGGGCGTCATTTTTTAATTTCGCCGCCCTAAAGTCTCAAGTTTGTCGGTTTACATTCACATACCAAATATCAAGAGATTGTTAAAAATAGCTCCAGAACGAAAAGGTTAAATATCTTTAACTTATTCGAAAAGTATTTTTATGTTTCGTAATTCGGACGCAGTAGGCTTCCAAATCCAAACATATATTGATCCTTCCGGGGGTGTTAAATGTTTTTGCCAGTTAACTTCGTATTTATCTTCACACTATCCGAGACGAATATGTCTAGATCGAATCAGATTCACAGTTTATGTGGTCATTGAAGCTTTCTTCTGAATATTGCAAATACTTTGGCAAAATGAATATATTCCCATCCCTCGGTGGTTGGTGTAAATAGTTAAGTTCTTTGCACATTGCCGAGATAAATCATAAGGGGTCACGTAAAGCGTAAAAAAAAGCCTTCATATGACGAAGCATAGCATGCTCAGACACTTGCATATAATTTTGCAATAAAATAATAAATAAATTTAGTTAATGTTTTCGTTTCCTTTCATAGAGAAAAAGACTGTACTTAAAGGCATCTCTGGCACATTCAGAGCTGGTGAATTAACAGCTATTATGGGACCTTCCGGAGCGGGAAAATCAACACTGTTGAACATTTTAACCGGCTTCGGGTAAGTTAAATGAAAAAAAAAAAACAAGTAGAAAAGCTATATACGGTTTTGACCGAATCTTTTACACCCATCACCGAATCCTAAAAAAGACTAAAAAAAAGAGAAAGAACTAAATTTTGTTCTTCTTATAACAAAAGTGGAAATTTATGTGGTATATGTATCGTACTTTATGAGCAACAAGAAAAACACGAAACGCAAATGCAAAAGTGTTCATAGCTTTTGCTGGATAGGCGCATGGGCGTTGGTGGCGTGTTCTTTGACCTTCGGCCTTCGGCCGTTTTCAAATCCTTTCACAAATTTTTATGTGATATCTTTATTTTTGTGAACGGAAGAATGATTATTACAGATACCACACAGTTGAACAGATGGAGAGATGGACAGACGTATATGCTTAGATGCATTACGATTTTGAAACTGCCCAAGTTTCGTTATAAAAGTATTGATAAAAGAAATTAAATCTTGATACACCATAATAATGATTAGGCGTGGTCAAATTTTCCCCTTTTTGTGCGTGTGCAGCATCACCCACAGAGAATATGTTTAAATTCTCGTAGATTTTTTTGCTGTAATTTGCGAGTAATGAAGAAAAACAATTTTTCATATCTTTGGAAAAACAGAAGCGTTCTCACTTTATGTAACGCTGCAGGCGTGTCCTTCGAGCGATTTGGCCCATTTTCAATACATCAAAACTTGCGTGCAAGAACTTTCAATGTTTCTGTCAAATTTGAAGTCGTTTTTGCTGTCAGACAGACATTACGTAAACGGACAGACGGAGAGGCTTAAATCGATTCAGAATTTGATGCTAATCAAGAACGCATTTACACAAAGGCGATTTTGAAGCTTCCTTTTGGGCGTTGCCAACGTTTTGCCAAAATGAATATACCATTAATCCTTCGGTGATGGGTATCAGAAAACGTTAACAATAAATTTAAATCTTTGAAATTCCTTCCAAATAAAACTTTAGTGACGAAGGTGTAGAAGGCTCTATAAAATTTGGTAGCAATAATAGTAAAATGCGTAAAAAAAGCTGTTATATAACACAGAGTGATCATTTTTACAATTTCTTTACCGTGGAAGAGTCGATGATGTTGGCCGCTAGTCTGAAAATATCGAGTAAATCGATGAACATAAGAGATAGGAAATTGTTGGTAAATGAAAAATACTTTATGCCGTCAAATTTTTTTAGCTTCAATGTTTTTTCTCCCTAGATTGAGAGCATATTAGCGTCATTGACACTGAGAACAGTGAAAAGTACCCGATGTGACCGTTTGTCGGGTGGCCAAAAGAAACGCTTATCTATAGCTTTAGAATTGATTCATAATCCTGCCGTTTTATTCTTAGACGAGCCAACGACGTAAGTTTTTGAAGTAAAAATCCAATAAAATATGGAAGATTCACATTATTTATTCAATTTTTTCGGTTTTTTTCTATAGCGGTTTAGATAGTTCAACTACCACGGACACTATGCAATTGCTGCAGAATTTGGCTAACGAAGGTCGCAGCATTATCTGTACTATACATCAACCTTCGACACATGTTTATGAAATGTTCAATCAGGTGTATGTGTTAAGTCAGGGTTATTGCATCTATCAGGGCTCTCCACATAAAACTGTAAATTTTCTAGCAGCTGTGGGTTTACATTGCCCTCCCTATCATAATCCCGCAGATTTCTGTTAGTATTTTGTCATTATTTCAAATTATTTAAAATCTTATTGTTTTATGTGGCATTGCTCCTATATAAAAGTATTGGAATGTGTTAATGGTGATTATGGTGATTACAATGATATCCTAAGGGAAGAATCTAAAAAACCGGAATGGCATTATAAGAACAACAACAGTATTCGTCCTTTGGAGGCTAATAATGAAGTGCAAGTTATTAAAATGTCTGAAAATTCGGACGCCTCTGTCACGTTTACTGCTAGTAAACATATTTATCCCCCACCAGAATGGATGCGTCTATGGATGCTTGTAGGTCGTTGTCACGTACAAATTCTAAGAGATTGGGTAAGCAATTCGATTAATCGTTCGCTTATATCTAACATTAATAAAAAATGATTATTGTCAATTTTATCAAGACTGTCACGCATTTGAAGCTACTGTTGCACATAGCATGCGCGCTCCTAGTTGGTTGTATGTTTGGAGATTCGGGTTCAAACGCTAATAAACAATTGTCAAATTTTAGCTTATTAATGGTAGTCTGTCAGTATTTATGGTTTACGACGGCCATGCCGGCTATTGTTCGAAGTAAGTTGTTTTTAAAAAATGTATTCAAAATTTGATCTGACAATGTTTTTTATTAGTACCCGCTGAAATAATGATAGTAAAAAGGGAAACCTTTAATAATTGGTATAAGTTAAGAACATTTTATTTAGCGCACTTCATCACCTCAGCACCAGTGCATGTAAGTTTATCGGAAATCTTGGTTATACGTATATATAGTGTTTCCTTTAACTCATTTATTCTTGGACTATTTCAGATCCTTTTTTCTGCAATTTACTCGATAATTATATATTTGCTAACCGATCAATATATGGAAATTGATCGTATAGTGAAATTCATTTTAACTACTATGGTTATAAGTTTATGCGCGGAAGGTATGGGTGTTTTAGTAGCCACGGTTTTAAGTCCGGTGGTAAGTTAATTTCAAATAATAATACGCAAGAAACCCTTAGCTTTACGGCGAATCGTTTGTACCCACCATCGAAGCTAAATACGTTATCATGTTATGTTTTCCCGAAGTTTTCTCATATCAGCGAATCGGTTTAGATTAGTTTCAAAATTCATAATGATTTCGTGTGCACTTGATCTTGAATAGTTAAAGAATTTTGGTTGGGCAAGGTCGCCCTATGCGAATGATTATTGTAAGTAAAAGGATGTAGTCGGTTGATGTCGTTTGGGTTTGAATACAGTTAGCAAAACCAATTATTTGTTGAAAGTCATCTTCTGTGCTGTAGGGAGTGCGTGATAGGGAAAATTATAAACTTAAAGTAAATCAAAATATAACTTTTTGTAAAGGAATACTTGCTTACTTAAAAAAGGTTCAGTGAAAGGCAAAAAATAATAGTAACTATAATAACGCATGTACAGCTGGTTAATACGCGTCTTAAGCTTTTAGAACAAGGAGCAAAATCTACTGACAAAGAGTTTCGGTTGAAAGGAAACGAAACCAAGTGCTAGATCGGCGGTGTAGAATTATGCCATTAGGCTAGGAGTGTAGAAAGCAGAAGTCAGCTTCATTAGCCTTATCCGCACACAATCAATCGGACACAATTAAGCTGACTTCATGTTCACCGGGTAGAATTTCCATGTTCACCTCCGTCCGATACTATCCACTTCTGCCACACTACGAATTTTCTGATCGCACCGAGAGTGTAGAAATTTTGTTTTCAGGGAATCTTAGTATCCGGTAGGCAAAGTATGAACGTGGCATGAGATATAATTTTAAACCTTTGTTACCTAGGGTGCCTATGCAACATATGCGTATACTTTGATGGTGTGCATAAACATGATTGATTTCTGAATAGTTATTAAATAAATTGCTTTTGATCTTACAGAATGGGGTTTTCTTAATATCAATTATAACATGTTTTGCGTTAATCTACTCGGGTTTCATAATATATTTCAACCATATGACTGCCCCAATGCGCATAATATCGTACCTGTCACCGCTTCGTTATGGTATGGAAAATTTAACCTCCACCATATATCATAATCGACCAGATGTGCAATGTCCCTCTAATGTCATATATTGCCATTTTAAGTAAGTGAAGCAAAAACAAATTTGATAGAGGAAAGTATCGCATGGTTAAAAATGTAATTTTCTCACTTTTACAGAAGCGCGAAAACATTAGTGAAGTTCGTTAACATGGAAAGCGTTAATTATGGCTTAAATTTATTGATATTGTTATTGAATTTGGCCGTTTATAAGAGTATCGCTTACATAACATTAAAACGTAAAGTTAATCAAGCAAATTAGTTAGGGCGTTATAAAGAAACCAAATAAAAAAAAAAGCAGACAGAAAATTTATTAGTATTAGCAGAATCTTGATTTATTGCATTCCATAATCTGCGCAAGAACGACGACATCTTTAAGTTTCATTTTTATAATTCTTTTTTAATATTAATTGTAAATTTGACAAACACTACGGGTGGGAGTTACTAGCGTTATAAGAAAATCATTTCGAATGTGCTAAGCAGGGCCTCTAAATAAGTATAACTTAATATAAGGAAAGCGATGTCCTTTAATTAATTAAAATTTTACACTTAAGTATTGTAAATGAAATAAAGATGTGGGATGATATTTAAATTTTAAAAGAGAAAAAAGATTTTATCTGAGATAAAATATGAAATATAAACATAGTGAGTCATTCAACCATAACACTGAGTTATTATTGGGACTACAGTTCGGTAAGAGAGATTGTAATTAGCGCAGTATGGTAAAACTGTGACGTTTTTATTGGAAAGTACTGTTTTAAGCTAAGTTTTAAAGCGTGTGCAATATAGTTTCTTGAAGTTTTAAATAGATGTAGTTTTGTACCAAAGAAATTAAAATTGCGGGAATCTTTACTTTTTCTGATTAATTCAAAGGATAGCTAATCCTTACGAGCAATGAACAGTGGATGCGCCGTAATATCCAAGTCTTAAATAATATCGACGATAAGTCTAAATATTCTTGACGGTCCCCATTGAAGGGGTCAGCTAGACGTGGTGTACTAAAGTTCAATACCACCAAATGAGAAACCAACTCTCAAGAATACTACGTTCAATTATTGATGTAATTGTGATAAAAAATGAGAGAATGAGAAATGCAACATCCACTCCAACAACCACTCATTGCTATGTGAAAACAATTCTGCGCTGCCCGTGCAACTAAACGACTGCACAGTTTTCTTATAAAACCAATATTTGAATATTCCCCCTCCAGCTATCAAAAGCCGTCATATTTTTTCTTTCAATATCTGAAACAATTGGAGTATCCTCAGAGTTGCCAAAAGTAAATCAATATTGAAATTCTTTACTCTCCTAAAGCCAGGGCGTAAATCTGAAAAATATCTTCTTTTTAATACTTAAACAGAAACATTTGTTTTGAGGCCGCTTCGCTCTTTTAATACCTCAGTCAGTAGTCAGCTTCACGACAGGTAAGTTAACTTCTCTCTAAACGAAACATATTCATAATTAATGCGTGCATTATAAATAAAAACATACGTAAGCTCAACACGCCAGATCGCGTGCAATAGAAGATAGAATACAACTTAGGAGAAGCCTTTCGGTGTTGTCACACAAGCTAGCGTAGAAGCGATCGTCAATCCCGACACCATTGTAACGGATAAGGTTGACCTTGGTGCCAGCGAGATTTCTAGGGCTTGAACAAGGAAGATGAAGAACTTACGTCGTAAATGACTCCACGCACTTTATGATAATAGTTTCGTTTTCTTCTAACATTAGATTATTACTCCCTCCCAGTAGTAAAAGGAGGGAGTAAAAGGACTATATTTTGCAACAGGCTGAACAATAAATTTTATATATTTGACAAAGAATAAAATCTATTATTATTTTCTACACGCAAGTAAAAAACTGAAAAAACTTATCAGTGACACCACACATATTAATATGTTTTTAATAAGCTTTACGTTTATACACTCGTCGGAGGGACGGTTAGTTACTGATCAGTTTTAGAACTGAGACGACTTCTAAAATTACCCATTTGAAAGCCGCGAAAAAGATATTTAAAAATTTTGGAAAAATAAGGAAAATGGAAAATATTTTCTAATATATTAATAATTATTATATATATAATTATATAAAATATTAATAATTTTTGAAAAGACGATAATAAAAATTCCGTAAAATTTGCACGATTTTCATAAATGCGTTATCGCTGGCAAGGTAAAATTGTTGTGACGTCTCCATTCCATAGTATCCTATGGTCCTTTGAAAGGTTCGAGTAGATCAAGTTTTATGCCAAAGAAAACGTTAATAGCGTAAGGCATGACTTTTTTTGCTTAATACTATTGACTCTGCCTGAAAATTGACGACGCATGGTAAGTTTTGGAAAGCTTCCAGCAAGAATTGAGGTAATCGGAAGTAATATGCTAAAAGTCCTAATATAGGGATTCTTTTTCGTATGATGATATTTGGCCCGTATGCCAAAATTTGCTTAAGAAGGATTAATTGAATAGGACTTGAATGAGAAATTAAATGAAGTTGAGGATTGTGTGTATACTTTTTTTTATCTTCTTATTGTTACAAGAAATGAATCCTGGGATTAAAAAGTAGGAGGCACACTAGCAGCTACGATTGTCGATTTTTTTTTTTTTTTGATGTCGAGTCTGGTCGCTTTAATGAAAAAATAGATATTTAATTGATATTATGTGCTTCCACTACTTCCAAAATGTTCATGGGGTTAAACGCTTCGAATGCGAATCTTCAAACATGGCATTCGCAAACGTTCATTCACAAAGTGTATGTTTGTTCGTAAGATTGGCTCCACAATTTCAAATTGGAGGAATAGATTTTTTAAGCACCCATTGGGGTGTTGTAATAGTGTGACAAAGGCAAATTTCATAAACTTCTTGATTTTGATTTTCTTGACATTGATTGAATATGGAGGTGGAACGAAATTGTAATGCGAATAGTACGGATGTTACATGTCGATTTTTTTCGTCAATTTTCTTTCTAATTTTTTCCTAATATATTGTTGAGGAACAATGCCTTCCGTTGTGCCGTCCGCGCGGAAGCTGGGACATTACTATATTTACTAGGTACTTTTACTTTATTATTTACACACTTTGTGCACAATATTTTCTATTTCCTATAAGTATGTTACATTTAGTCGTAAATACCAGAACTGCAGCAGTCGTCTACACACACTCTTTGACATTTTAGAACAGTTTTAGTTATAGTAGTTTTCTAAATCATATTTATATCAATGCATAATCATAATATATAGGACTATATCTAGATCAATTATATTATAGATATATATTATAGATATATATTACTTGGTTTTCTGATCTCAACAACCCATTCGTGGAAAAATTTTTTCCTGTCTCGTCAAGTAATTCAAACTTCAATGTGTGAAGAAGTGTTTTCTTCGTGTGTGTCAGTCTTTTTTATACCCACCACTGGAGGATGGAGATATACTCATTTTGCTTTTTCCATAATGTACGTAACACTCGAAATGAAGCTTCATTTCTTATAATGAGAATTTCTTATACGCAACAAGTGTTTAGTTTGTTTAAAATTGGAGAGGAATTCTTATAATGAGAATTTCTTATATTATTTTGTGTAAGTGTGAAATTCTGAGTTGATTTAGCCATGTCTGTCCGCTGATAGCCTCAGAGGTTGAATAAATTAATTGTAAAATAATAAAAATAAAAAAAATAAAAAATTATTTTTAAAATTTAAAAACTTGACGCAGTCTTTATGAAGTTCTCGAGAAAAAGTCCGAAACTTGATCAAAAAATTACTGAAAATAATGAATGGTTTACAGTGTTGTTATCTTTTAAGATAGGTCCACTTTTTACTACGCCCATGGATATCTGGTACTCTAGTCCTAGAATAGGTTCAATCACTTGCAAAATTGTCTTGCAAGCTTTCAAGCTACGTCTGACTAAGTTATCAAGGAGCAGATGTTGAAACATAGTGACTCTCTACCCCTCCTCGCATTACGACTGATTTTGGTGAAGTCCTTACTTTAAAAAAAATGTATTATATTAAAATTTCTCAATAAAATTGCTAAGTAATTGTGTTTCGATAAATTAATTTGATGTAAAAAATTTTGATCACGTGACGATTTTTTTGGAATCGCTTCCCACACAATTGTTGCTAGAAAAAATAAGCCTTTATAGGACAAGAAGATATATTGGCTTATATTGCATGATGAATGGAAGTGAAGATAATATCAAATGAAGCGGTGTAAGGTATTCAAAAAAAAAAAAAATCGAAAACGCTCGTGGAAAAATGTTCTAAAGTACTCGAGCTCGGAATTCAGAAAACAAGAGTTTTATAGTTTTTATTATAAATTTTCTATATGTGCTTCCGCTTCATCTCATAAACGAACATCTCCGCAGCCAGTATTTAATTATTTTTGTCAACTAAACCTTGCTTTAAATTATTTCCAGGAGTTGCAAACAAATCAATAATTCTAAGCGATATCGCTCTCCCGGTCTCGACACAAATCGTGTATTTTCAATTTACATTTATTACCGGTTTGTAGGAACAGACGGTAATGAAACATACTTTTCCTTCATTATGTTTAGGAATATTTGTTAATATCTTTTGTCGGGGAAGTGCCAAAAGTGACATTTCATTGCTGTTGATTTCTGAGAGTAAAAATGTATGTTCGAGAAAACAATTTGCTCTTTGCTGTATGTTTCTTTATGAAAGTATTTTCTTAGACTAAAAAAATAATTGTTGCAGAAAATTAAGGGCGGTGTTATACGGAAGAAGAAGTGGTTCTAAAAAATAGATTTAATAACGATAAAGCAAAAGTTTTAAGTTCAGAATAAAGAAATTTATATAAAAATGTTTAAATCAACGTTCGATAAAAATTTAGGTAAGTTTCCTTTCCCGCAACGCACAACACAAAGAAGATGAATCATGCTATCAATTTAAGCACAGAAAGATAAGTTATACATAATTAAAAATAATTGCTGCCTATCATCGTACATATATATATATATAATAATCTGTTTTCTTTTATTATGCATTAATAAAAATAGACAGCGCCACCAGTCACTTGCGCTTGGAGCCTGATTGGCCATCAATTATGATGATTTGTGATGAAATTAATCAGAAAGATGTCACGTAGGTTACTATGAAATATGTGTACATTTTGTAGTTTATTTAATATCTCGTAGGCCTAAAAACGCTTTCGCTGCCATTAAGAAGAAGATGATTTCACCCAATCCCCACTCGGCTTTTTATGCGTTATTAGTACTGGAAAGTGTGGTCAAAAACTGTGGTGTTCCTATGCACGATGAGGTTTTTACAAAGGACAACTGCAAAATGTTTAGCCAATTTTTAGAGCAAACGAATCATGAAAATGTTCGCTCAAAAATGTTAGAATTGATACAAACATGGGCATATGCGTTTCGTTTATCGGATAAATATCAAGCCATTAAGGTAAGAGGAAGAATTAAAGTGTTTTCTTTTTGTCGCTTATTCTATTTGTTTGACATTTCTGCTAGGAAGAGTTTGACAATGCAGTAGCAGGTACATGCTAATTCAATTAGGCTTAAGTCAGTAGATAATTCCTACAGAAAGTATATTCAATAGGGAAAATTTTATTAAATATGAGTACAGAGGAAGAATTTAGCGATGATGAGGAGGTGCTAAGAGATCAATATATAACGTAGTTTGTATAGTGAGTAAATTTATCCTTTATATCTCTTTCTTCAGGACACGCTGACCATTTTAAAGACGAATGGACATCCCTTTCCTGAACTAAAAGAAGCAGATGCTATGTTCACTACGAATAATGCTCCCAATTGGGCCGATGGCAAGGTTTGTCATCGTTGCCGTGTCGAATTTACTATAACTAATCGGAAGCACCACTGTCGTCATTGTGGACAAGTGTTTTGCGGTCAATGCACGACGAAACAATGTCCCTTACCTAAATATGGCATAGAGAAAGAAGTAAAATTGAGCATTAAATTTAAAAAGGCAATATTTATTAATGTGGATGTCCTTTATTGTAGGTGCGCGTCTGCGATGGTTGCTATACTTTATTGCAACGTCCAAGTAGCGCCAAAACTGCCATTCATGCCGCAGAAAGCGATTTACCTGCTGAGTACTTAAACAGTTCATTGGCTCAACAGGTCCAGGTAAACGCAGAATTGCGTAATTACTAACTATTCGTGACTTTACGTTTAAGATTTTGTGCATTCTTAGACACCCCCGCGTAAAAGTGAGCAGGAATTAAAAGAAGAAGAGGAGCTACAGTTGGCAATTGCTTTAAGCCAATCGGAAGCTGAAATAAAGAAGCAGCAAAAACAGCAGCAAGTGGGTTTTTTTTATATTTTCATAACGTTACATACGAAGATAATTATTTTTCGTTGATTAGTCTTTAGCAGCTTATCGTTTTCAACAACGTTCTCCGAGTCCTGAGGCTCCGTCAGCCCCTAAAGAAACAGCAGAAGAAAACAATCCAGATTTAGAAAAATATCTTAACCGTAGTTATTGGGAGCAGCGTAAAATTAGTGAATCACCTATGGCTAGCCCGTCAGCGCCTAGCCCTATGCCACCAACACCACAACCTCAACAAGGTGATCAATCAGAAGCAGCCCCGGCAGTGAATGATTTTCGTTCGAAAGCAACGGACGAACAAAAAATCGATGAGTTCGCGAACAACATGCGAGCCAGTGTGGAAATTTTCGTGAACCGTATGAAATCCAACTCTAGTCGTGGTCGCAGCATTGCCAACGATAGTGCAGTTCAATCTTTGTTTATGAATTTAACTTCAATGCACTCTCAACAGCTGTCATACATTAAAGAATTGGATGATAAGCGCATGTGGTATGAACAGCTGCAGGATAAAATAACTCAGATTAAAGATTCACGTGCTGCTTTGGATCTATTGCGTCAGGAACATACGGAGAAATTAAGGCACATGGCCGAAGAACAAGAGCGCCAAAGACAAATTCAAATGGCTCAAAAGTTGGAAATCTTGCGTAAAAAGAAGCAGGAGTACTTACAATATCAACGTCAAATGGCTTTGAAGCGTATCCAAGAGCAAGAACGCGAAATGCAGCTACGTCAAGAGCAACAGATTGCCCAGTATCGCATCAGTCAGACAGCTTTTCCTTTTATGCCTGCTTTGGCTGCTGGAAGAATTGCGCAAAACTCGCCCCCGCATCAAATGACGAGTGGAGGTTATAATACGTTTACGCCAGCGGCAACATCAGTCGGAGGTGCTGCTACTATGCCTCCGTATAGTCCAGCAATGGCCACCGCTATGCCAGGGATGTACACTCAAAGCCCCACTTTACAACCACCTCCACCACAAACGGTTAATATGATGCCTCAACAGCCATACCAAATTCAAGGACCCCTTGCTAACATGATTCCTACGCAACCTCTAGGAAATGAACAACAACAGCAGTTAAGTCAATTGCCGCAGCAACAGGTTGTTCCGCCACAACGACAGCAGCATCAAGTTGTTAACGAACTTCAAACAACGCAATCGCATGAACAACAGCAACAGCAATTAGGTCATGTTATGTTGCAACGACAACAGGTTATGCATAGTCAGGCGCCCATCCCGAATGCTCCTAACGCTCCATCACATATTGTAATGGCTCCGCCGACGTCCTCGACACCATCTCAGCAGCAACAACAACCACAGCAATCGCAAGCGCCGTCGGTTCCATCTCAAGCGGATAATCAGATCCAAGCAATCAATTCGGCTCCAGCTCCGCCACAGCATGAGCCGGAACCCGCAACAGTACCAGCTTCCAAGGAACCTGCGACAGCTGAGCTTATTAGTTTTGATTAAACAGAATGATACAAAGGATCACTCACTACTTTAATAAACAAATTTCGATTTTAAAACCTGCTTTTATTCTTATTGTAAGCTCTACGTGCATTCCTGTGTTGGTATTATGGAATAAAAAATAATACACATTTAATTTGAAACATAAGTACTCTCTCCTAAAATTAACACAATTATCTCTTAAATATAGTCAATATTACAAATTAATAGAATACATTCTTATTTATTTGATAATTCAGAGGAAAATATCTCAAACTACATTACATTATGTCCAAAAATCTGAAGGAAAGTCAAAACGAAAGTGATGGTGTATTTTTGAAGGCGAGAAAACTTGTAAAATGTTCGCTTTTCTCTCTCCTTGACTTAAACTTAAATTGCTAGGAAGAGAGAGACGAAGAGGTTTTCAGAAAGACGATATAAAAAGTAATTGTGTTGAGATGAGGAGCGATGCAGGCGTTGTATCTTATGTGATAGTTTTATTTATTTAGAAACTAAAATTAATAGTAAGCAGTAACCGTGGATGAAAATATTGCAAGTCTTTGTAAATAGAAAAAGTGTGTGTGTGGAAGCTAAAGCGCTTGCTATCTACAGGGATGGTTGAGCATACCAGAAAAGACCGGCTTCGAAATATTGACTAGACCGAAGTAACGCTTGTTAATTATTACCATAAAGTCATACTATCAATCATTTTTTTCTCTGACGACGGTCATCCGGAAAGATAGAAGCTTAATCTTAAATTAGTCATGACTATTACATTTTAAGAAGTGCAACTGGTGGCGAAGGGATTGAAAATACATAAAAAACGTATAATAAAATCTATGTAAGAATGTACTGAACCGGGGTAAAACTGCGAATGAAAATACATGTGCATAATAACTAACGAAAAATAAATTATTTCTTCTTCTTTACGGGCAGACGAACACTTCTTTAAAAAGGTTAGGAAAATGTTTCCTAATTCACTAAATAGATTAAGTCTTGTGGCTCACACATTAAGAGACTAATATTTAGATAAAGTGTTTATAAGTCTTTCAACGTTTCGATGTATGTATGTATAGTTTTATCATTTCGTTTGTAACACGCAATTAAACATCCATTGAAGATTTTATAGATAATCGAGGGGAATAGCGCAGCATAAGACGCAGTATAAAATGATGTCAAAAATATCTTTTGTTCGTCTGTTTATTGTTGACACTGTTCAAGTTGCCAAACACATTAATTGACATTATATTTGTCAAAATAGTCCAAAGTTGAACCAATGAGATATGAGATATAACCGAAAATTATATTCATATGATAATTAACAACAATTTCGAGTCCTTAGCAGAAGCTAATGTCACACATGGTTTGGATATTAAGGGGCTTCAAAGATCAACTAGATAATGGGCCATTACTGTCAAACAAAGTGTACAATCGACATGAATTATGATTTTTTAGGATTTTTTTTGTGATAACACACATGATAACCGCATGGTAAAGAACTGTTTTAAGGATTTCGGTATTAAAAATTCTTTAACACTTATATTAACACATTTTCTTTTTTACAAATTATTATGGATATAAAAACATTTTAATACGATTTGACTTTGGATGGGACACACACAAAAAAAGAGTAAATTTTCATTCACCCTATTTTTAGACATGAACATGAGTATATAGGTATGTATGCTCGTATGCAAACGGAAACAATTGTTTGGCAAAAGTGTATTGTTATTCTTTTCAAAACATTAGCAACAACACCTCCGTATGTAAATATACATGAATATATTTATATATATATAATATGTTAACCCAACTGGAATATACGATCTCGTTTTTATATTTCCTTAAAACAAATCTAACATCACAACAATAACAAGAGCAACAACAATGATAAACAAACCTAAAAACACATCACTGTAGGGACACATAACAAGTTAATGTAGAGTGAATATACACATGTACATATATATCTATATATATATATTCATTCATAACATGATATATATGTATATACATGTTTTTATGAGATGTGTGTACATAACCATGTAAGCTGATCTCAGTTAGATATGCATTTACAAGCATATTTTTTAGCTTTGTTCTCATTTTCAAATGAAAATATTCCCAAATGTTTGGCAAAAATATTGGGTAAGTTTTTAGGTACATAACGATTATTCGGAATGCTATTACTATTCAAATTGAAAGGAAATATTTATCGCTCATATGGTTTTTTAAACCCTACACCACTTGTGATATAAGGATATATTAATATTTTGCGGACTTATGCAACTACCGGCACTCACCATTCGATTCAAAATCGCATTCTGAATTGATGTAAGCCTGTCTATCCTTCCGTCTGTCTCTCTTCCTTTTTTTGTGTTCAATCCACATCTCGCAATTTTTGAAATATTTTAATGAAATATTTTAGCCCAAGGACGAATCGTATTGAAACCTGTTCGGATCGAACCACTTCCCATATAACACCTGATTTTATGTAGTCGTTACATGAATAACTGTATTAAGCAAAATGGTATAGAATATTTAATGGCATGTCCCACTATAGTGGTTTACGTGTTTTTATACTATAGTTCCCCTCTCTCGTTAATGTTTTGTGATATTTCATATAATGGCAAAAAAAAAAAAAAATGTTAAAGCTTGAAAACCTTTACGAGATCATATATACGAAACAAAAACAC
>CCAG010002040.1:0-43727 GCA_001077435.1 Glossina morsitans morsitans
ACATATATATAAATGAATATGTATTTGTATTTCGAGACAAACTGGTGAGCGTAGACAAATAACTAGACACTTGAAATATAAAGTTAACAAATGCAACAGACTGTTGCAAACATTTTACGATAAAGTTTCAGTTTTTATTTTTATTTTTATTTTATTAAAGCTTCACAAGCAGGGAAGACAGCCAAATACATAAACACTTATGGTATCCAACAACACCAAGGTATAGCAAAATTCACTTTTCCATTTGGCAATGAAACAATTTTGGCTTTATCAGGGGTATATCGTATCCGTATGTTTCCTTTTTTTTTTTTTTTTTTTTTGAATATTTTTACAATGTACATTGGAAGAGCCAAAGGATCATCAGGCAAATGTGAAACATGAGAAACTGTATATTACTTCTTCTTGTTATCCTCTTTTTTGTTTTTATTTTGTTTAGATACTTTCTGTTGTCACCATCACTAAATTTGTAAAATATGTCGAGTTCTTGTTGTTGTTGTTGTTCTTGTTGTTGTTCTTGTTATACTCTGTTGTCGCAATGCGTACCTTACTATTAACACCATTAATACCAACATCTGTCGCTGTAATCGTTATCCAAACTTTACAGGTGCATATATATATATATATAAATAAATATATTTATATATATATGAATATATATGTGTTCGTCTATATTGAAACATACCTACTAAAGCATTTGTGACAAATTTTATCGTCATGTCGGCGTTTATGCGCTTGTATTCACTGCTTTTTTTCACATTTTAGCGCAAAACATGCAAAAGGTTTTATGCGGTTTAAGACGCAATTTTTATGTCCAAATATTACAATAGGTAAACTGAACTAAATTACCGGGCCTAATCATGCACAGACTGTTAACTGCATCCAAATGTCAGTAGAGATGACTACCTATTGAGTGAATCAATTCTTAATATTTTTCTGAATCTCGAATATAATCACTTTTTGATATAACGCCTTTACGTAATGGGTATGGAAAGCTACGATCTTGGGTGAGTCTTGAGATTTTGCTAATGATATTATGATTTAATTGGCTGCAAAGACATCCAGATCGGATTCAGATCGGCTTGCGATCCTCCCTATCGAGGTAGCCCACGTGACAAAACACACACAACGATAAGATCGTATTTTGAGTTGATCGTACATATAGAAATTTTACATACGATATAGGAAGAAATTCATATGCTACGATAACGTCGCTCGATAATGCGAATCATAAAGCCCACGTTGATAATGACCTTCGATAAACGAGAATCGTAAATCGTAAAGCGACATAACAAATATTTTATTATACGTACTATGACAAAAAATTACGTTTCTTTTCTCAGCTCCATAGAAGATTCATGGAATTCGTTTCACTTATGCGTTCTCTCTTACATTTTCCCCAAAATCATAATCGATTTTCGATCGCGAGCCCGTGTACTGGTAGTTAAACCTTCAATTCAAGCGGTAAACCCATACGCATTATTTGGTTACTTTACTTTTTGCCATTTTTATTCTTTCCAAAAAAAAAAACGGAAAAGAAAACAGGGAAGGTAACTCTCTAACTGAAAGAAAAGACCAGACGCAAAATGAAGGTGTTCTCACTAATTTCATCCTAAGCTCTAAACAGAATAAAAACCATTTTGTAGGCATTTACCTTAACTTGATTTCATTCGGCAATGAGACTGGATCAAGGATCAAGGAAAAGTGGTCTCGATACGACGAGGTAGATTCCCCCAAAGGTGCTACCGGCTGCCGCATAGCCGATTAGATAAGAATCGTTACTGCCATGTCGCTGTTCGCGGGCTTAAATCTCAATACCAGGTCGTAGGTATAGTGAGTGCTGTGGCCACTGCCTATTTCTTTCTCTCTCTCCCCACTTCCTTCTAACCATCACTCCTATACGCGTGTAGAGGACATCCTCTGAGTAATTGTTCAGATTATATAAAGTAATAAACAAAAAGAAAGCGACTTCACTTCTCATGGTATCTTGTTTTTACTTAAGCTTTCTTAAAATTCCTTTCGTATCATAGGTACTGCAAATTTACATACTTACGTAGCGTACCTTCGGTCGACCTTCCACTCACCAAAGCGTACTTCTATGTAAAACAAGAGCAATAAGAAAATGGCTAAAATACTTTTTGGTGAAGGTTACAACAACAAGAACAACAACAGCAAAAATTAAATAAATAAAAAATAAAAAAAAACACACCGACGACAACAACATAATTTACACGATTTTATTTTATATCAAAGTACGAGTAACCGTACATTCACCGCGAAATCCCGATGTGTAGTCTCTAGAGAGTATCCGTGCAACAAGACACAAAAATTTACCGCAATAGTGTAGAAATTTTTTAAAATATAGTGGTATGTGCTTCAATGGCCATGATGCAGTTTAGACAGCAGTTCAAAGGTAAAGTCGGATTTCATCCCAATATCAACGCTAAGCTTGTGTGTTCGTTCATGTATTTTTTCATAGACTGAAACTAAAAAAAAAAATAAAAAAACAAAAAACGATTGTTTTAAACATTTAACACGACACGACGACTGAATTATTACACATCTCTTGGCTGCACTTTGTTCAAAAACATGATAATACAGACAACGGACAGACACGCAGAGCAACATGCTTGGAACGTGAATGTATTGTAACCACAGATACAATAATTGCTTTTGAACATATAAATACGTACGTGCATATGTATGCATTTATAGTAGTGATCGCATGTGTATGCATGCATGCATACACATGCATGTGAAGTTTTGCAGACGATGAAGCTAGAGAAGAAAAAACAAAAAAACCAAAAAGAGAGAAACAAGAAAAAAAGAATGAAATAGAACGAAACCGAAAACCACATAAAAATTGTTTTTTACAACTTGTAGACCACAACTAACTAAAACAACTGTTAGGCTTTTGCTTTGAATCGATTATCTGGCACGAGTTACACGCATTGGATTACTTCATACTCTCATACTTATACTGCATTATGTATGATATCTCTCTCGACAGTCTATAGGTATAGTTTTATGCCTATGCACCAGACATTATCAAAGGACCGTGTAATGAGTAGCATTGAACTAAAAATTTTGCCACTTTAATGAGCTGAACTATGCGGTCAGAGCATTCGGTTCGCAACGCATGTTCGTGCGTATATATAGGGTTGAGTCATTGTCAGTTTGGCAAATTAATGATATTTTTAATAAGTTGATTGCTCTTTCAAACCATTTTCAACCCAACTTTATGGGTAATGAATATTAATTACATTGTACTGGACTTGTGTTTTTTTAAATAGATTCATTTTTTGTGTATTCACACGTCTACGTGCAAGTCTCAGTTTCGGCTTTCAGACACAAACACACAGTGAACAATTGCACTTCAATCTGTGCTCAATTCATAGCCCTACAGATATTTCCAAAGTGCCGCCTGCTCGCTATTGGGTACTTGGAGCTGCCTCACTGCAGCTTAAGTTCACAAAGTGTCTGCGACTGTCAACTCAGTGCTCGTGGATTCAAATTTCAGTTCGGTAGAGCATACTTCGTCGTAGCTATCGTGATCGTGACCGAAAATGCCATCAAAAATGTCTGCGAATTGATGAATGATTCGTTAAATCTTCAATGAAATCAATGGAAATGGAAGTAGGCATCTCTGGGGCTGTAGTGGATCGTTTTGACTACGAAAACATCTGTGTTCGCGCTATGTTCCAAAGTCGCTTTGATCCGCTTTTTAACCATTTTTACTTTATGCCCCGGCTTTACCGACATTCGAGTTCTATTTATTTGAAATATCAGGATGACAGAAAGGCATTATGCTCATATGGGAGCAATGCAAAACCCTTGAAGCGACATTCTTAAAGATATCAGATTGCAGACGACTAAAGGCATTCGTTGAACAGGCTTCTTGAGTGTTCAAGCCTCTGCATAGAGTTCGAAGGAGACTACTTCGTACAAAATAAACAAGTTTTTGTTCAAAACAATGCTATCTTTTTAGAATGGACTCGTGGATTATACTGTCAAGGCAGGCGTTTAAGTTTCTTTGCTCGTATGATGCGTAAGTCTGAGGGCAGCATTTAAAGAACAATTTTTGAAATAGTTGTTTATATCAGCATCTGATCTCAATCGAGCTCAGGCGTAGAATGAGTGGTGCGTGTGGAGCGCTTGTATTTGCTATATCTGCATCAGATCCGATATGAGAATTTGTGCGACGGCTTTAATGACTGCGACGAGCATAAAAGCTTAGACAGAGAAGAGTCGGACCTATTATTTAATTTTCAAGTCAGATATATTGAGAAAAATAATACAAAACATGCGTTTAATACTTATGTCCTTTGGAAGATGTCGTCGAACGATTTCACTGGCAAATTAATTTGCATTTAACAACAACAGCAGTTATAACAACAGTTGCGAACTAATTTCAAGTATCAGGAAACAATTATTTGGAAAAGGAAGTATTCGAACAGCTGTTGCCTGCGTTTACTTACACTTGGGCCATTGCAGTGACGCAGGAAAGAGACATTGAAGCGCACTTGAATTTATATACAATTTCATTGAACTTATGAATATTCAATTAAATGGAATGATAAAACAAGCTTTCTACCTCTTTTACTCTTAGGTTTAGGGATAGATAGGGATGTAGGTAGGTAGGAAAGCTTGACTGTTTAAATTGTTTCCAATAACTGTTTCATGAATGCTTTACTCCCTGTGTGTTTAAGTATTTCGAAAGCAAACATCTTCTACTAAAACAATATCGAATAATATCATGGCAAAGGTGACAGTAGCCACTTACTGCGCCATGTAACATATGTTACAGTTAACGTCATCAGCATCATCATGAACATCAACATCAACATCAACATCAACATCATTATCTTTATTGTCGTCAATGTATTGTCTGAACCCTTACCATAAGATTATTTCATCTTTCACTCCTGACAATGTACGTACATAGGAAATTTGTATCTAAATGCGTATACACTTAAGTCGGTATGTGCAAGCAAGTTAATTTTAAAATATCCAACAAGCTAATAACAAACATAAAAAGAACTTCCTTTCGAAGGAAGGTGAGTAAAGTCTTTATTAAAATGTATAGTGTTTATATATAAACATCATTAGTGGTGAAAAGCTTACGCATACTAATAGTATCTTTTCTAATCCTTTTATTGGGTTGTTGGGATAATAATGCCGTCAAATCTATTTGTCAGCGGGGGTAAAAACGTCGTCCTTATCCCTCCTCTTCTTCACGGTTCTTCTATCAATCACCTTCAATAGAAGACTTTTCCACACGTTCGGCTATGAACGCGAATTACATTCTTGAAGGTATCTATTAAACGAAGAGCAGAGTCATGTTGCTTTGGCCAATCGCTGTCTTCATCCGATCTAATTACATCTTGCGTACAATGTTGAAGACGCACTTAAGAAGAATAGCACAAAGCGAAATTTGGCAAACCTTGGATAAGAATAATATGCAACGCTTAAGCTCTCTGTGCTGCCTTCATGTCTTATTGGTCGACCGAGCTTGACAAATAGAATGCGATTCGAAATTACGGAAAAATTTGTTTATGGCTGCTACAGAAAATGCTAAACAAGATCAGTGCAACGGCAATGCGGATTACTCAAGCTTTACATTTACATAACGATTCCAATCGCCCTGCGAAAGCAGATCTCTAACGTGAACGATGAATAGCACGATGCTCAAGCTCAAGTTTAATAAAGTAGAAGCAAGCACTCCCAACTTTTCCATTAACCCAATTTTATATGGTTGAGTGTGTGTAGTAGCGGTAGTGTAGACGTTCTTTCTTTCTTTAAGCCGGAACTATTTATTCTCTTTGATGTTCTCGATATTATTGCTTCGATTTTCATAGAAAGGGGAATTTTGTTGCAAACTTTACTTGTTTACCGTCCAGGCAGCAACACTTAACCACAAGTATAACAAGCGATTTAAAAGTCATTATTATTTTCTAAAATTCTCTTTTAATTCTCTTCTCATGTTTTCATTTTGAAATATTCAGTTTGCTTATGGTTATCACTGCTATTCTGCTATTTATGCAAGTTTGCCATTTCAATAGTCCAGCGTATGTCTTTTTATAAGACTCTGCCCATATGTAGATGCATATGTCCGGTTTCCTGTTGCTTTCATCCCCTGCAACACATGTCATGGTGTCATCTAATAAGGTCTGTTTGTTGTTATTTTCTTTTAGGTTCTCTCTCTTCACTCGCTCTATATAGCACGGACTGCAATGTATGCATAGCATGGTATGAGTGCGAGTACCAGGATTTTTTTCTTTTTCTTATTCTTTTTGTTTTTCGTTTTTCGTTTTTCCATTTTTTGTTTTCTGGTTCTAATACGGATTTCGTGACTTAGCATTACTATCCGGTTATTTTGGTTTGCTAATTCTCGACATGCTTACAAGAAAAAAAAAAATGGCATGCATGTAAGTGAATAAAGGTAGAAAATCCCTTTGGGTAATATTGTGTCGGTTGGTTTTTCTTCCTTTTTTCGTGATTTTTATGTGATTTATTTCTTTCTTTCCTCCCCACCCAAAGTGTTTATACTTATTTTAATATAAAGCGGAAACATGTATCCAAGACAACTGTTTGCAAAATATCTATTTTGCTGGTATCCATATTTTTACGAACCTTTCCCCTCCCCCCGTTAGATACCTGTTACCCGAGATTTCAACATCAGTTTTCCCTTTAATCTTTCAAAGCACATTAGCATTGCAAGAGCAACATAATAGTATTGAGATTTGCATAAAATATTCTTTAGAGTTTTATTGTACGTTTTCCATTGCCAGGCTTTCGCAATACATTTTTTAGACAATTAAATTTTGATGTAGAAAACGATGATAGGTACCCGCAACCTATCATTTTGAAAATTCTTCTCTTAACAGTCGAGCAAACTACAATCGTTTTATTTAGCATAAGTAATACATACCTTTAGTGCAGGACTAAAAACTGTTATCTTAGGAATTAGGAATGTCGGAGATTGGAGTGTACATTAAAATTTTCCTATGGCTGATATTGATATGAACTTATGTCGAATCTATGTGAATGCGATACAATAAAAGTATAAAAGTAAATAAAAGTAAATTTGTTCATAAAACGAAAAATCTTCGTTTGTTCGTTGAAATCACTGTCTTCGACTTCGACAATAATCGAAGAGAACTTTCACCATCACTCCGATTTTTGATATATTGTATACATTTTGTATAATATTCGCTTGATCGGTTGTTTCCGGGTCTTATGCATAGATCCAAGTCCCATCTGCGGCAAAAGATGTCTCTCCTGACGTCCTGATCGTCTGAAATCGCTACTTCACAGACGTAGTAAAAAGTGAAACTCATTTTTGTATATTTGCAAGAACGCGTGCAACCCCACAGTAGTTGAGTGTGTTGACATGGATTCGTATATTGATGTGACAGACAACGGTATCAAAACACAAAAAGAAAAAGAAAGTTTCCTGAGTATTCTCAATGTTGATCAAGACAAATAGCGTTCACGTTCTTCATATCATTTGTCCGGTCTCCAGGCGGCTGTACCGATCGCGCTATTTATCCTTATGGAGATTACAAAGGGTCGTTCATTAAAAGCCTACATTTTTCAAAGTGTAATTTCCAGTTTCAACTACATTTTTGTGTGCTTCCACGCGAGAAGACACCCAAATATATTGCAGTTCCCCCATGTAGCGACTCATGATTTCTGAACGCCTAGAAGTCTATTTTTTCAAAATTTATTTATTTATTCATTTTTGGCTACACTATGTATATATGTACACATTCAGACGAAGTAAGCAACATGCCGTTAAGATAAAAGCCTTAAATTACGACATTATAGAAAGGATCGTCGGTTAGCAAAGTTCAAAACCAACAGAACTTTGCGATATTTCTAGGCTTAAAGTACTAACAAACGATCTTGAGTGCACGGCTTAAACTATGACGTCACAGCGAAGAGTATTAAGCAGAAACCAACAGCAAAGTTAAAGTAAACCGCATGTAGGCTTTTCTTCTTCTTCTTTTTAGGTTTAGGTGGGCCATTGTTTTTTTTGTGATTGCATTTTTTTTGTTAATCGAGACAGTTCTGTTTTGCGTGGGTAGTGATTAGTCATTAAGATTAAAAAAAAAAGAAAAATTTTGACGTTTACAATTTTTGAATAAAAATCTTTAAAATTTTTGCTGTAAAAGACTTTTAAATTAATTCATATCAATTAATAATAAAAATAAAAAAAATAATTGTAAAATTTGTTAAAAACGTTACGGATACGTGTTGGACTGTTGAGACAAGGCCTGCGGATACCACAAATTCCTGTATGACTGCGGTGGATCTGCGCAGCAGAATCCGAGAAATGCAAACATTTGGTGATTTTTCCAGAACGAGTGAAAGCCCTAAAGAACAAAGAAAAATCCTAAAGTCTTCTGTACCTCCTATCGCATTTGAAAATAGGGAAGCTCAATAGGCTGCAGCCCATCAAGTTCAAGTTCTTCGAAATGATTGGTCACATCACTCACAATGATTGGTAGTGTTAACAGTTTTCCTGACGTCAATTTGAAAGAAAGTGTTTATGGTGGAAATATGTTCTGATATCGCAAACTGAATCACTAAAACAATATACTCGTCTCCTTCGACAATACGTTGGTAAAGCTCGGAGAAAGAGCAGATTAGGAGTCTGTGCCAACTGCAAACTCAAACTCATAGACATACATTTCATATAACAAGACCGACTGCCTCAATTCAGCAGCTCTTAATTGTTTAGTTTTTTCGTATAAAAAAAAAAAAAAATCATCAAATTTATTTGTTTTATCACAAACACGAATGTACATTCGGCAAGTTTTTAAATAGCTGAGTTAAATTATATTGTTAATTAAGATAGTTATTTAGTATTAATTTGAATTCACATTTTTTTTCTTTTTACATAAACATTAATTAGAGATTTTGTCATATACATATTTACCATTAATCTTATTACGCATATTGTTTATTTTAATTATTAAAATCTTTTTTTTTCTAATTAATTTGTTTTGTTTGTTACTGGCTGGCGAAGTAAGTTTACTCATTACACCACACTTCCACTTAGAACACATGCAAATTATAAAAATTCCTTAGGGCAAATTTCTCTTATGGATCCCTCAATTTCGGCAAGCTAGTCACATTGAGTTAAGAGCCCTTTAAGTATGCTACAAACATAAGTCGTAAATGTAATTATACTGTACATGTAGCAACTTACGGATGCCGCGAGAAGATTCGAATCCGCGGCCATCGACTTGGCGGCCACGAGTCATTCTCCTTGGCTTCGCGATGAACAAGTTATTAAGGAGCTTTACCACAGTGGTAGCTCAGTCTTTTGTTCATCAGAGAATCATTCGGAATGGGTCGCTAGCACCGACTCTCTATTCAAGCCGCCGTGGTCGTGTAATTCAACGCCCATGGATTTTTATTCTGTTGGTGCTATATCGAAGCCCAGGACTTTAAATGGCAAAGCGAATTGAAATTCCTCACTCCTATTATAAGCATGTATTGGATTTTCGTTGGTTGCTTTTAATTACTACAATGCTAGCACAGCCAGCATTATGCTAACAAATTCACATCCTCCGGCAATCGGTATAAAGTCTCAGCAAATTAATTAAGAATATTTTTGTGCGTGTGCAAACATGCGCATCCTTTAAAAAGTCCATTTACATAATCCTCATTCGATGCGCATATACATATGAAATACTCGTTGAGTGCGAGTCCATATGCAGTAAACTTACTTTTGTATGCAATGTGACTTTAAAGCAGTCCCTGTTTGTTGCTGTTGAAAGTGTTCATGAAAGAAAAGTGAGCTGTGCTTAGCATGACACTTTCTGCTTTCTAAAATAATCATTGAGGTCATTTTGACTAAGTTGTGTTTTATATAAAGTTATTTAAAATATGTTAATGAAAATTTCTCTGATTGTGTGCGAAATGTGCCGGCGACCGAAGAAAACAGAAAAATTGTGTTAAAGTAAAAAAAAAAGAAAATGCTATCCAAGTCAACATGAACTTACACACATCATAAAACAACTAGGAAGACAATTTTGATTTCATACACTACTACGCACGAAACAAAGGAGCAAAAAATAGCTAAGATGAAATGTTCCAAAATATATGAGCAGCGAATAAATAAAATGGCTATGAAAGATGGTGACAGCACCTACGGACCACGTTTAACAATGTTATCGACGAACATTATGAGAAATCAAAATAAAAACGCCGCATTTAGCAAAAGGCAATTTGGCAGCTTTTCACTAAGACAGAGTCTTCATTCATACGCTATCAGGATGACCAAATTGAAGAGGATAAAGTTTATGCTCCAAAATTAGCCGCTTTCCAGGGATTATTTTCCCTCTCGCAAGTTGAAAAAATGGATGGGTGGGAAAAGATTTGCCAATAAATCAGCTATTGATGATTATTTTGGGGCACATGACGGTTCTCATTATAGTCCTAGTGTTAAAACTGTGGAATATTGCTGGGAAAAGTGTATCGAACTAAGTGCAGATTGCGTTGGAAAATAAAAATAATTTTTTGTAAATCTTTCGTACATTTTTCTGTCAAATCGAAGTCGAATATTCCTGGGACTATCCTAATAATCCAAGTCGTTAAAATTTATACCGGACAAACTTCAATAAGGGACAAAAAACTGAATTTTAGATTATATACGTACCATATATTATGAATATACATATACACATTTTCGATGTTTGACGAAAGTATTTAACGATATCCCCGACATATATGATAAACACTTCTATTAAAAAATACGCTTTTTGATTTTCGAAAAGAATTCAACGTGAAATCAGTTATATATATATATATATTCGCAATCGAAGCAAAAATTATAAGACAAACGCCCTTTCTAGGAGCTTTGGGAAATTTGGCTGCAGACAAATTGATTTTTTAGTTAGCCTTCTCGCACTTCGATCAGGTTGGCAGCACAATTTGTATCTATTGAATCAAAGCTTGTATCTATTCTAGCTAAAATCGCTAGCTAATAGTTTTCGCCAACTAATAGTTTTTTGAATCGATGAAACGGAACAGCTTTTATATATATTTTTAATTTGCTTTATGATACTAAATTGCTTATCGGGATAACTCTTCTCAGGAACGTGACATTAATTACCAAAAACTTGGCCGTTTTATTGTTTAAAAACATTTATGAAAAATCTGTTTAATGTGAATTCAAACTCGCCGTCTTTTTTATCAAAATTTATAAATCACCTCTAATTTAAGACTTAACTTGAGACCATTTACCCTTTATTGATTATTACTTGTTATTGGTATGCATGATGTGAAAAAAAGTCGACTCCTCAAGTTGCATAAGCTCGCTTTTGCTGAGTATTGTAAACTAATGCCGTTAATTTTATATGTTCGTCGTGCAGCCCATCAATATGTTGTTCGGCAGATTTTTTCGTGAATGGTAAATCACACATCTTTGCACAAACACGCAAAAATTATTTAAATAAAACAAAGTCTTACTTTACATACTTTACGTATATATAAAAATAGGTACACATCTATATATGTACCTATTCATATAAATATCTAAAGGCTAGAGGCTATAATAAACCTGTTCGTAAATGTATGCTTGGTTTAGTAAGCGAGTATGGCATCACTTGTTCTGCTGCTTTGCCACATGTTTTATTTGATTTATTTCATGCAGTGAAAATTATATTAAATTTAAGCATTGCATACTTTTGGGTGCTTTTGTACAAGTGGAAAAAAATTAAAAAGAAAACGAATCTCTAACGTATTCCACTTATAACGTAAAAATGTGTATGCACGCATATATATGTAAATGCCTATGTAGATGTTTACTGAAGGCAATTGCACATACAAGCACATATACATCGAAACATATTCGAAAAGATTTATTTGCTTTTAAATTTTTCACTAAGGCAATTTGCAAGAATTTAAATGTGTTCACATATATATATATACCCCTATGGTGGCACAACATATGCATGCGTAACAACAATCGATAGCAGTCTGTGTATATCATTTGCAAGTTTAAGTGAATCTCTTGAGTTTTCAATTTTTCTGTTTTTAGTGATTGTGTGGCATGTGTGTACCCTTATGTGATTGCATACAATTGCACACAATCACACAATCGTATACATTCACAGGCATGCATGTAAATATATTTTATATGTTTGTACTGTTTTATTATGGCTTTTACATTTGATATACTTGCGCTCACTGGTAATGGTATTATTACCCACTTCTTTAAGTGTATTCGAAAACACTACAATGTGTAAATACACATACAAAGAATGTGTATATAGATGTGCATATATAAATATAAATATATAGACATATATATATATGGATATATAGATATGTATGGCCGTTGTGGTTCAACAAACTCCTTCCACCCACACGTTTACGTATCTATGGGAGAAGAATCAGATAATATGATGACGGGGTAACTTCTTCGTCCCTTAAGCACGATATTTGTGTTTTGTATTAGACGTACGTATATAAGTGCGTAATGTGAATATGTCTCTTTTAAAGTAGTGTAACATGTGCACTAAGTAAGTAACGAAATATTATCCATTAAAAACATCCTTTATCCTTTCTTTGTTACATATTAGTAAAATCACGTACATTTACACTTGGAAAAGCTAATAATTGTATTGCCATAGTTGGATGGTTAATATTGCCCTTTTAACACAAATTTACAAATTTATTAAAACATTTAGCAACGAATCTATTATGTTAACTTATATTTTTGTTGTTCTTGTCACTGTTATAATGAATTAGTTCGTTTACTTTTGTTATATTAATTGACATATTTTCGGAAATAATGTTTATATCTCAGTGTACGTAAATTACAGGGTTTATCATTTTGTTCGCGATGGCCTTAAATTGATGAGAGGGATTTTGTAAATTTTGATCTAACCATGCTCGCTTGTGTGTCCGTGTGTTCTCTTCTTCCATTCTCACGCCCGAAAGGATTGACGCACGTATTCCGAACGAATAGTTCGTAAATCAAGTTTATAATCGTTCATAAGCACGCGTAATATAGCGAGGAAACTTAGAACAATCGCAAGTAATAATTGTACAGTCGGGCACGGTCAACGATTAAGCACCCAAATACTCCCTTCCTTTAAATGCAATTCTTCATTTATCTTCGTAACAAATTACCAAAAATTACCTTTCGCTTCTTTTAACAGCACTTGCGGCATATTTTGTTTGTGTAGACTGTTGTCACACCCAGAAGGACTGGAGATCTATTCACCTTTTATTACACCCGTCGATCTAAGTTTCTCTGTCTGTGTGTCTATCTGTCCATGCATTTTTGTGTTCAACCTGCAGGTTGTAAATTTCGAAAAAAAAAAAAATGGCGGTATAATGACACGCATATGCTGGCTATTAAACTTCCAGCAAGCGAATGTTTTAAATATGCTATAGTTTTGATGCTAATGATAATTAAATTAAAATTGTTTTAATTATTTTCTATTTTACGCGATGTTATAAGTAAAACAAAAGAGAAAAAGAACTCGGAAGATTCTTTTATGTTGTGAGTTCTAATAAAATCGGTTCGGGGTTATTTTGAATGTTTCCATGGTACTTTGGGTGAATGGGAACTTGATCCGCAAAAGCCTTCTAAGAGTATAAGCAATTGACTTATACATTATAGGGCGTTATTTGAATTTTTAATAGGAACAGAGTGACATACAGAGTGTCGGCCACAAGTAAATCCAGATTATGTTTGTGCTGTACTCTGAATGGCAAATCGTAATAATATCTTACCATATTCTCGTACGCGAGTGTAAAAGCATTCGATTTTCCTAAAGCATCGCGCAAGCAAGTTACAAAATTTCAATCTATGAATATTCATTCAGATTTGTACGTAGAGAGAGAGAGAGAGAGAAAGAGAGAGAGATAGGGATAGGGAGAGTAAGTGTATGAATATTTTTGTTTGCACACGTAAAGCTCTTCGTAAATTTTTTATTTATTTTCTGTGAAACCAAACAAATATTTACTTAACGTAATTGTTCATAAACTACTGTAAATATATACATAAATACAAAAATGTGAATGGCAGATAATACGGCAACACGAGTCAAAATAAAACGAGAGCCTGATGAATATGCGGCGGCGTTAGTTAAAGTAAAAATTTAGAAATTTTTGTTTCGCCTAAGGGTGGCTTTTAATAAATAATAAAAAACCAACAGCATAATAATGATTATAATCGTGAAGGAGAAGGAAGAGAGAGAATAGGAGACATTTCTTTCTTTCTTCGAGGATGTCCAGAAAGCATAAAAGAATTTTTGTTATAATAATAATCATAGTAATATAGAGTAGAGCTTAAGGCAATTGAAAAACGATGCAAGAGATTTTCACCGAAAACCTCTTTTACTGACTCATTCTGCTTCAGATGGGTTGCTGGTGGGGGTTATTGAAACTGAGGGAAATTATATATTATACATATATATATAAATGTTGTTCTTCCATTTTTTAACAAAATGAAAATCTTTAGGACGAGTGCATTACATGCACACATAAAATACGAGTAAGGGATTTTTTTAAACAAACATTTCTCTTAATAATATTTTCATTTTGCCTTCGTTTGAGAGTTTGCTACCTGACGATTTATGTCTTGTCTCCTTTGACAATAATCCAATTAAAATGTCAAATATTTTTATTTGTCTGATGGATATTTATTTACACTCACCTGACTAAGTTCATCTCTTGAAAGTCGCTGGCATTTGGGTAGAAGAGCTTGCATATCATCTTCGAATTGTCCGTCACCACAGCATGAGCTGTCATTGGCATCTAATGATTGAAATTGGTCTGATGCATTATCGTGTGGCATTATTACTGATGTCGTTGCTGGGGGATTAATACTTGACACCACTCCCGTTGTTCGACTGGCAGCGGATGCATTAACATTTCCATTATTAAGACTTGCGTTAAAAGATGAATTTGTTTTGCCGCCACTACCGCTACCACTGCAACCGTCAGCACTGCTACCATCGCCGATTCCTACGCTTAACGAACAACCATTGAGATCTTCACCATTATTGTCACTTCCCTTAATGGAATCTAAACCACAAAATGGTAGAACTTGATGGCTGTTATTATTGTTATTACTGCTATTGTTATTATTACTGTTGCCGTTATTGTTTAAATTTGTAAAATTTGAAGATGATTTAAGTTGATTCGGCTGACCTAATAAGGTGGTTACAGACGAGTCGGAAGATCTGTAAAAAAAAGCAAATTGTATTATGAATATTATTGTCGGGGCATACTTTCCATAAATACAGTTACAAGAACCTAATTTCCTTGTCTCTGTGCGTATATATTTGTATGATCGCATGCGTGTGTGCATGCGTGTGTATGTGTGTTTTTTTCGCTATGCGGGCTGGAGATAAAAATTTTCGAAAGACACTGCTGGTTCGTGCCAGCAGTACCACCATTAGGGACCACCATCACTTCGCGGAAGCTGATTGCAATTAGCGCGCTTCCTCTGGTGGGACCTCAGTAAAACACAATAGGCTTCCGCTTCCGCTTTCGCTTCCTCTTCCTCTGCTCTCCACCCGCTGTCTTTCTAGGCGCTGTAATTCTTGAAGCACTCTAATTAGGAATTTGTCTAGGGTGCTCGAGATTATGCTGTGTGTGTGTGTGTGTGTGTTGAGTGTAGGTGTGCGTATGTATGTTTACTTCCTTGAAGATAATAAAAATTCCAACCGGTTTCTTCTTTAAGGAAATCAAAAAAAAAATATTTCTCTCAAATTGGTTTCCAATAATAGCGTCTCTCTTGTAACACAGGACCAGGGATAATGTTTCTTTACATGCACATAAATATAAGTTTTCGTACGTTCAGCAATAAATCATCTTCTGCTTTCATATAAATATTTTTTTGCTCTTAGGATTTGCCATTTTTGCATTGTTTTGCTGCTTTGCCCGATAAAACTTCACTGGCGCTATTCTATGCATTAAGAGTTGGCATTGCCGTCTAAAGCCAAGTATCCATCATCCGAAGATGGTTTATAATAAATTTTCCATTTCGTCTGCACCATCACGATGTACTTTATGTAGCATGAATTTAAACTTGTGTGTGTTTGTAACGCGGCACAAGCCTAACTAAGTCTGCAGGGAATATGAGAAGAAGAACAGGAGCAGATGGATGAAGAAGTGAAAATAGTATAGAATTGCTTCTAATTTTGATACGTTCTATAATTTTTGGAAAGAACAGCTACGAACTTCGAATCTGAGTAATTAACTCCATTTGAATTGAATTGAATTGAATTGAATTCTTCGACGCAATGTAATGCAGTAACCAGATGGAGTTTCGAGTAAACACTTTCTTAAGTGAACACATATACGAAACATATGTGGCTTTGTCCACTGTAGGTTTTTTATCGATCCGAGCGGTACTATGCTGATAATACTTATATGCCACATTTGGAATCTGGGGATCAACAAGAAGATTAATAAGAAACATGCCTAATAAGAGCAATAAAACCCTTTTGGCAAACTCTTGTTTTGCAGGGATTTTCTTTTTTTTTTAAAAGAATACTTTATTTTTTGGGCTTCCCGTGCCTCTATAATGTACCCTACCTATCGGCAGACTTAGTAGCCTAATCTAGGTAAGTAATTTTTTTATCTCAATATTAGATAGCTTTTAGTTTCTTAGTATTTTTCTCTTCGCTGGTATTGTGGGCATGTTTTTGGGCTTGTGGGCTTGTGAGAACTTCCGATTCCGCAGATAATCTCCATCAAAATTCAAGTTTCCATTTCAAGTTTCAAATCGAACAAATTCCAAGAACAGACCATACATAAGCGTGAGTAGTTGGACGGGAATGACAAACTTGACGCAGATGCTTACGGTTTGATCAAGAACATGGCTATGTATCGTGAATACCCTGATACATCTCTTCATCCTTCGATGATATAATTGATGTTCGGTGCGATTCGCTTCGGTGCAAATGTACGGCATCCGTTAACATCGAATTTTTAATACATTATATTAAAGTTGTTTGCATTAAGCTTCAAATTAATATCTGTTGCGAAACATTTGTTGTTAATAAAAATTTGTGGAATTCTATCTTCTTGCCACCTTCTACCTTTTTGCGCGTTTAATCTATAAAATCTTACAACGTTTTTTATGTCAAGTTTTGCAATATCGCGAAGACTATAGGCATCGAGATGACTCGTAGCCTCTTCGATCTTCAGTCTTTAGCTGATAAAATACATATTAAAAGAATTACGGACATTTAATATATATTTTCATTTATGTCACCACCCATTAATCAGTTATTGATGATTCATTATTTATTGCGAGATAATTGACTGTAAAAATATTTCAACGGAAGCGAAATGAATGGCTATACATAATTGCCTACTACTAGACATGATGTAGACGTTTCTTAGTTGTTCGCTTAGTTGTTTTGTGTAGACGTCTTAACTGAACTTCTTTAAATTAGTATATTACGTCCTGATTGTTTCAAAGAATCCGCTTAATTGCAATTTAATTGTTTGAAGGTTGACACATATTGTCCGGAGTTTCTAGCTGAGATCAAGATTGTTCTCAGTTAAAATGTTATACTCGATGTAATGCTAACATCCATCCAGGACTATGGTATGTCCTGAACCTTTCTGTGCCGTCTCAAGAAGCCATATTAATGGACTGGTTCCGGCATAGTAACTAGACTGGAACTGGAACGAAAAGAGAGCGATCACAGGTTTCCACAGAGGTCATAATTCCCTCAGGTACCACCTGAAAAACATTAGTATCTCTGGTACCGATACCGTCATCCAGCTTCTGTCAAGGGACGAATGAGACGTCCCATCACATTCCATGTGAATGTGAGGCTACCTGCAGAATCGGATAGCAAGTGTTTAGCGAGCACTTTACAACGCCGGACACTGCATGATGCTCCAAACAAAGGAAGGTGACGAAACACATAAGAATCCTAAAACTGGCGGGCTAGTGGCACGGGCGAGTACAATAGATCTTTAGGTCGCCGCACCAATTTTCCACACAATGAATAACAACAATACTGTGTACATGATTCATTATATCTCTAGATATTTATAACATTTTTCCATTTCCACTTAGATGGCATATAAGTACTTGAAAGTTCATCACATATTGAACCAGTCTTTTGGAAAAGCAAAGAGTTCACATTGTGAATGACGTGTAATCAAAGTTCGGTTACGTAAAAAAAGGTATAGCAAACCGGCCCAAGAATAAATCGATACACGGTTCGCTTTGAAGAACGTCAAAAGATCGATAAATAAAAAAAGCTGCAAAGAGCTGGCATCGATTCCTATTATGGATTTCTCATTATTCAGTTATCCTGTGTTACGAAACACAAAAACGACGCGATCTCTTTTTCGGTTAATCATTTTTTTTCTTTTTTGTATATATTTCCTATATATATTTTAGCAAGTAAGCGGACATTCAAGCGCATGGATCATATCTATATCGAACATGGGGCTTCAAAGCATTTGCCCGACGTCGTAACCGCTAAGCCGATACGTGTAAATAGGAAGGCAAATGCATAAGATGCACAAATAAATGCTCGGTGTTTTTTGATAAATTTTCAATTTAATTAAGAAATGCTTGTTACAACGAAGCTTAATAATCGCAATATGCCCCATCACTACCTATAGTCTTTTATGCGTCATGGGATAGCTCGCGGATGCATTCGCGGTAGAAATTTGTTGATTTGTTGTCTCGAGATCGATCTATGAAATAGATATCGACCTATTTTCATGTATCTTCAACTTTTGTAAATCGGTGATCTGCTATCGGAAGAAGACAGCTCTAGAGTATAATAATTTCGCAATAGGGAGAAACTCCGAGCCCAAGTCGAAGATCATGTCCTCCACGTTTGGCCGCATGGCAAACGTTGAACGTTTCCAAGGCTAACATTTTTTGCACATCATAACATTTTCTAACTGCTTCATTCATGTCCAGCCTTAACTCAACTTAATCATTTCCATAGCTCCAATTGCATTTTGTTCCAGTTTACACTGGAAGAATATATTTCATCCATCAGATTACACTTTGACATCCACTACATGATGACACTTTGTAACTGAAGTAACTGAAATCTATCCAGTAAACACACCAATGTGAAATTCACTTATCATTCAAATTTTGAAAAAAAGGGTGCGAGACCGATTTCATACAGTAATCAATTTCAACACACACAACTTATTCGTACACCTACTATATATATATATATAGATAAAGCTTTGCTTACAAGACTCCCTTAACTGTTTACTCACCTTAAAAACGCCGATAATTAATGTCGTTTAGTGTTACAGCTTAAATAGATCCGTACAATAATAAATAGTTAATTTCTGTAAATGGCTTTTGAGGGGGCGCGTCTCTATCTCCACATAGTAATCATTGAACAAAGTTTTATAAATTATTTGAACTCAAACTGAGAGGAATATATTTTTAAATTTTCTTGCAAAATATTTTTCTTCCTCACGCAAATATCCGGTTAAGAATGCACGAACGAAGAAGAAATCATGCACAGCAAGGAAATCATACAAAGTTTTTAACTTGTTTGAAGAGACGGGTACGTGTACGAGATGATTATTTGGTTATCATTTGAACAGAGAAAGAAGAGCAAATTGCAAAACTGTAAACAAAGGAAAACGAACTTTTCGACAAAGGAAAGAAGACAGCAAAAAATGTATATGTGGAGTTTGGAAAATCTAAAATATATTTGCAATCACAACTTTTTATAGATTTTCAATGCTACGCTATGGGATTGCGGCTTGCTTTTCATTTGCATGCATTTAAACGCGAACAAACTCATAGAACTAGAATTCCGACTGGGAAGTTTGCTAGAAAGTTAAATAGCAACAAATATGTGTAATGGGTGATTAAATAAACTTATGTTCAGCTTTTTATCAAGTTTTTTTTTTTTTTCTTTTTTCATCATTTTGCTCCCATTTACCGATCTTTCTTTCTCATCTTTACATTTTTATTTGGAAGATCGCTTAACAAGTTCGTAGGACGACAAATAGATGTCGCGACTATTGACAAACTCTTATGATTTTTAAATGGAACCAACGTTCAAACGAAATGTATCAAAATCTCATAACATTCCGGCCCTTATCTTTACAAGTTACAACTGCTTTCGTATGGATTCTCCATCCTACACCTGCCTGTCGTTCTGCGAACTACTCGAGTGATGTGTTATATCCCAATCGATGGCGATAGCGCACAGAATTCGCAAATGGGAATGACTCGTCTATAGCGACGTGCAGAAGAGAGAACAATTTTGGCCTTCTATCGCTAGTGATTGAAATTGATGCAAGACTTGGAACAATCAGCAAAATATTTTAACAATTCTTACACTCATCATCGATCATCAGTTAAATAAATAAAAATAAAAAAGTGAATAAATAAAAAAATAAGAATGTCAGTCAGTCAGGCAAGGACCACCATTACATAGCCTGGATGCCCTACACCATTTCGCTTAATTAATAACATCGAAAACTACCAAAACTTATACATTATGTTTATGTAAATGTATAATTTTCATGAAAACGATTCCGTCCCTCGGTCTAAACACGTCAGTGTACCAAATTTCAACGAAATGTCTCGAAAATTGCGATCATCAGGTTGAACAGAAGAATACATGGACAGACATCAGACTAACAGCCGGATAGATAGATAGACGGACAAGCTTAGAATTCAGAATCATTATCGGACTCGATCAGTATAAGAAAAGGTGCGCCTATGTGATGCGCACAAGTGATGTACGTTTTAATAATACCTTATTGTCTGTTCGCGTTACCTTGAGAGGATTCAAACCAATTTTCCTCACGATATTTTCTTCTCGACGTCATTTCGAACCCGAAGAATACTATTTACACTTTTCAACTAGAGTTGATAATTTTTGCTGTCGCCTATTTAAACGGTGCGGATGGGTTGCTTGTGTTCTACGTCCATATATACGTTATATAAAAGTGAATAAATGCACGCAACTACAAGCATTTGTAAACAGAGAATTCAATTATTATTCAAACGTTTTAAACGTCGCTACTTATCGTTTATTATGCATTTATTTTATTCTCTGTTTAATTACTTGAAAAAAAGTTTTATTTTTATTTTACAGTTGCGTGACTGCTTAGGAATGGCAACTGAATGAAAGTTTTGATTGTATTGTAATTGAATTTCAGGTTTTTCGAGTTTTTTAAAGCACCAGCAACAATATAATAACAATTGAAATAATAGCTTAAACTTTTTAACGAAATTTTCCAATTCCTTCACAACAGCATGCTTAGAGTCTATGGAAAGTTCACCTTAAGGCATTTTTGAAAACCTTTCTTCCAATGGAGTAATAATCGTTCAACGTTGGTATGCATGAAGCACAAGAAAGAAGAAAGAACAAATAAATAAAAAAAGGAGAAGAGAATAACAATAAAAATATAGATTCCTTTCCCTGGGTGTAAGCAGAAAATCAGATTAAGTTATTAATCGAGTTTAAAATTTCCTTTTTACGTTTTACGAAAATGGTTGAAGTAAATCATATTACGACCGGACACGAATAAGTTTTTTCTTTTTTTTTTTTTTTTGATGCCCATTACTGAAGCAGCGCGAATATATTTACTTTTTCGAAACGTTTGCAACATCCAAAATGCGACCCGACATCACATTTTGAATCGATTTAAACATCCGTCCATCCGTCTATTAGTCTGCCCGTTAGTGTAATGCCTGTGGTAAGCATCGGCTTTTAGATTTGGCCCGAACATTTTAAGTTCCTGCAATCAGTTTAGTATTGCAAATGGGTTGAATCAGCGAGAGCATGGACGTGCCCATAGCGTAATGTAAGATAAGACTACGTCTGTACCGATAAAAATTTACAGGGACGATCGTACTGTAACTGAAGAAAAATCGAGAAATAACATATTGAAGTTTGTTTTTTTTTTTTGCCAAAACGTCTGCAGCGCACAGTTATTGGCTAGAATTAAAGATTGAGTCCATCGAGACATGTCTGCCTGTCAGTCTCCTATTCGTAATATAATAACAAATGCAAACTCTCTAACACAAACGGTCGTACCTCACTGTCTATTGTGTGCAGTTCACGGGACTTATTGTATGATAAGATGTTCTTTACAAGTTTGAATGCTGTTTTTGTCCTTTGTGTGAGGATAAAACCTATAGAGGATGTTTTTTTGTTTTTTTTGATCTAGAAATTTAATTTCTTAGAATTTCTCTAATCATTAGTTTAAATATTGAGAAAAAAAAACAATTTTGCAATCAAGGCCGATTAGACGACTGTACTACTCTCATTCTAAAATTATGAAACAGCACTTTGATGATAAAAATCCTATTACATACGTAAATGTAATGTATACCCACACAATAACCCTTGCGCCCCAAATAAGCTGCCGCTAGCTAATAAGGTTATTGTAGTAAGCCATCGGGAACAATAATGTTCTCCACTAAGCAAGTGAAAAAAAATGAAAGGAAATGAATAAAACAAACGAGTAATCTTTGAATTGCTGATTGCGGGAGAAATTATGATAGAGATGATTTTGGTTAGTAATGGTAACGTTCGAACTTAGCCTAACAAAGGCTTAGAGGCAAGGAGGCAGGAAGAGTTGAAGGGTAAAATTGCTTTTCACACGCAAGGCAATTAAGTTGTGCTTGTAAATTCGTCATCATCAACCAGCAGAGAGACAGATATGATTCCATTTTTCACATTTACGTTCTATGCTATATTAACACAAAATAATATATCGTTTGAAAATAAAATTTATCATTTCTGCATATAACGTAAGTAAATGTTCGTCTATTGTCTGGAATGATAGATGGGATAGAATTTATCACCATACTGTACAGTACATAATATTAACACCTTAGTGATAAAACAATAAACGAAAAGACAGGAAATTGAAAATCATGGACCATAAAATCCTTTTATCATTTCATAGCATACTTTTAGTCATTTCATAATGCGAAATTTTCAAGCGAAGTCAATAATTCAAAATGAAGTTACTATCACTAAAGTGAAACGTTTCGCAGTTAATAAAATAAAAAATAAAAAAGATATCATCCATGCAACCAACAACAATCATTCGCATACTGAACACAACAAAGACTTGTTGCCCTGGTTTTTATTGTCTGCAATAATTGGATATAAAATAATATAATAAAAAGTAAAAGAAAAAAAAAAAACACAAAAGAATACTTCGCGTCCATTTTCAAAAGCTCTTTATAGAAAAATATACCCTTACGAGCGTAACTATGGAGCAAACGCTGAGTGCGGTACTGTTGAACTAATTTGTATTTTTTACTTTGTTTTATATGCGCTTAACAACATTAATTAAACAAAAATGTTTTTTGCTGCTGATGCCTTTATTTAACAAACCGTTTTCTAACATTAATAGAATCCCGACCCATTAACTTATGTGTGGCGTATAGCGGAAAAGTTTTGCTTTCATGGCTGAACGGAGTGAAGTGACTCTTGCTGCTGCGGTAGTCAATTAGTCGTGTGATAAGTTTATGCGTTTGTGTGTGTGTGTGTGTATTCGTATGTATATATTCATATAGGTGAAACCATGTGTTTTTTTCTTTCGTTCTCGTTCGCTTTCTTTTCCCCTCTATATCTGACTCTCTTTAACACTCTGTACTTGCTAGATGACTAACGATGAAAGCAATAAAGTTATGATGCCACAATTTAATTAAATGGGTAATAATTTAGATAACAGTGTTTAGCAGAAGCTAATTTACATTAATGGCATTTAAAATGCCTTTTTATCCTATTTATATCCAACTTTAGGCGTTCTTTGCCCCTTACGAGAAATATTAACTTACCGTTTATTACCCATAAATTGGGAGACTTCACCGTATCTTCGGCCCATCGGCGCCTCCTGAGGACTTAATAATGTGTCGTAGGATGGTAAGCTGCGAGTTTTCACGCTATTTTCCATTTCACCATCCATCATATTGCCTTCATCGACATCCGTTGAACTGCTCGCATCACAGCTGCCATCTAATTTGGCATTAACGAAATTATGCAGTTTCTCACGCAACGAATAATCGTCGATACAAGACGAAGCGTTCGATATACAGTTCTTTCGCTCGGCTTCCAGCTCATCGATGGCATTACTATTTTCCAAATCTTGATAATCCTCTAAAGCCACATCGTCACCTGATGTTGTTGTTTCTGAAGTACTGCTGCTAGAGCGCGATACGCAACTATCAACACTGGCTATGGAATTACGATTTCTAACTATGTTATTGCCATTATCTGCTGGTAAGGTGTTCTTCCGCCCATCCATATCCTCTTCATCGGTAGAAGAATGATTTGAGCATATCGATGAATTTAATAGTTTTACCGATAATTTTTCAATCGTCTTGCAATCTTCGATAATTTCGTTGCAATTTTCGTTAACAGCTTCCGAATCACTCATTCTAAGCGACCGCGTTTCCTCCAAATTAGGAGATTCTAGATCTTTTTGCGGTACAATAACAAGAGAAGCACGTTTGCGTAGCGTATCATCTTTGGTATTCAATGCTTTCATTAAAGTTTTATCGGTCTTCGATAGAACAATAACCTCGATTTTAGAATTATCATTGGCAGTGATCGTCGTAGCAGCAAAATTTTGAGTTGTGGTTGTGTGTTGGGTTTTATCAATACCTTTACTTAGTAGCGGACCCGCAGTTATCTCACTTGACATTTTGTATGAATTTCTTTTTATTTATTTCGTATCTTTTAATAAAACATGTTACACGTTTACTTTCTTTGCCTTTGAAACATAAAAATTGTTTCTTATTTCTTTACCTAAATTTAATAAACGATAAGCTTTTTCTCATTCATTCACTCAACTTTACACGACATTCTTTTAGGGGTTGATTTCATGTGATTTTATTTAAAGTTAAATATTATTAAATACTACAGAGCAAACGCTAAAGTAATTTTTGTTTATATCAAATTGCGAGCATTTCCCAATTAAGGAGGAAATAACTTTCAAGTAATTATCGGTTTGTTTCAGTGGGCATGTTTAACTACCGCTCACCGGCCAACTGTATTGATTTAAGTACAGTAGCAATAACAGCAATAACAACATTACCATTAATAAAGAAATTTAAAAACACACACACACACACATACATACATACATACATACATGCACACATACATACATACATACATACATGCACACAAAATTACATTTTGCATGTGGAAACGTGACAGAATGCCTTTATTACATATACGTACACATGATTGATTCTTATTATTATTATTATTATTATTATTCTGGCATGAGTTGAACTGAAGTTTGCCGATAGAAATCAAGTTTTTTATACCAGCATTACGTAACTCAAAAGGTAGTTTTTGCTAAAGTCTATCTGCCTATAGACATAATTCTATCTTTCTTCTACCTATGTAGCCGAAGGCACATATTAAACTTGTGGAACGATTCCAAAAATTGCATATATGTATGTATATTCCCGGCTAGCGTCCATAGCGGAATCAATTGCAGTATTAATAGTCATATTTGCCAAAACTTGGTCTAGAGGAATGAAGCTTTATGTGATTTTTTTTGATCACTCTCATCAAGCTACGTACAGAAAGTAGCAAAAGTTTATTAATAGGCCCGTGTAACAAAGAAAATTAATTATTTAACGTAGTAACATATGTATTGTTTATAATGAACAGAGACATCACATTTTAATGAAAATAAATCTTAGTTAAAAGAAAAATAATTCTTCCTTTACCCAGACTTTCTTCTAACCATTACCTTCTTCTAACCATATATGTATGTAATAAAATATATGACCAATTCTTGAGGGGATATCGACTATATGTACAACACGTTGTTGGTCAGGGGGAAAAGAAGGAAATAGGGAATGGCCGAAGCGTGGCCAGTGTGGGTCCAATAAATAAGCGCTCTGAGCTTGCACTATAACTACGACCAAACATGGCTGGTCTACCGTACTGAGATTTGAACCCGCCCACATCGAACTGATAGTGGCAACCCTTTTCTACTTCTCGACTACGCCGAGACTTCGCTTTTCCCAAGCATATAGTTTCTTTGCTTTGAACAGGGGACCGAGTGAAAGTGCTCTAACGAAAATGCTGTTTGCCCCAGCAGCAAAAAGAAAACGCATATGAATATTGTTTTTTTGACGATAATTATTGATAAAACTTAATACGATTATTTATTACGATTAACGACATGACATTGTAAGTGTATTTAGTTTGAAAATGTTGCAAGTTCATCTTATTTCCTCGATAGTCGCTTGATAAACACCGAACTGATTAGGAAATCTGCGGAGGGAGGCAGAAATATTTAGCTGTAAATGAATCCTCCTTTGATTTTTAAAATAAATCAAAGCATATGCTGTTAGCTTATCGTAAGCTAACGGTATTCATTGCATATTATAAGAGGGATGTGTTTGCATTGAATCAAGGCTCGCATAATTTCAAGCCATAATCATCAAGTTAGCGTACACTGAGCAAAATAAAAACATATCGGCTACGTTAGGCTTAGCTTAGTATGGACGAAAGCTGTTCACTTCAATCACAATGAAATAATCATCGGAAATAATGATCGCAAATTTTTATTATCGGGCACAACATGCATTCTTATCAAAGGCACGCAATTTTGTGATGATAGAAATGGCAATTAGGAAAACTAATTCCTTGCATATCTCAGGATTACTAAAATATTTTATTGATTGAATAAATATTTATTTAAAATTGAAAAGCATTTTATTTTTATTGCGAAAATACGGCCGATGCACTGGAAACGATTACAATCATTCATTAATCTTAAAAGTGAGGCAAGTCTAGAAGTATAAAGGCTGTTGTTGAAGTGCTGAATAACTGCATCGAGCAAAATGGTAGGTGAACCAAGGTAGACTATTAAGTTCGTACCCCTTTTTATTCCTAATAAGAAATAATAAAAAACGCTACTTAAGCTTCTGTACGCTATACACATGGAGTTTATATAAACAAATCTAAAACAAGTAAGAATGCTATAGGCGGGCAAGGTCGATTATTAGGTACCCTAATTGTATCATTATTTTTATGCAAATGTGTAATTTTCATGAAAGCTAGAAGAAGAAGTCTATGACCGCCATAAAAGCATTCAGCATTGTCTAAACAATAGATCTATGGGATCCAAATTCCCTGTCGTTCCTCGTAATATATTAAAAATTATACTTTTTTTGACATATGTCCTTAGCTTTCATTAGAACCCTTACATGGGTTGGAATGCAAAAAACAGACCTACTTGGTCCAAATTCGACAAGGTTAGTTTCTATATTAAATTATTATTATGAACGAATTGTCATCAGGAAGTATTGCAAATTAGGCGTTTTTCCCAAACAAAGATTCAGTTTTCGCCGGAACGATTATGTGACAAGCGGTTCAAAAAGTTGGCCCACACGAGCCAAAGTTTCACAACAACTCCGGCTGTTGAAATTCTAAAAATTACAATATTTTTTCTTATAACGACTTATCGAAATAAGGCGTCGGAAAAGTGGTTCGATGCGAACCTTTTCCAATACCGTTCGTCCGCGTCAGTGTACCAAATTTCGTTTCGCAACTGCAACTTGTAGCTTGCTCACAAAAACACATGGACAGACATCAGACGGACAGCCAAACCTTGATCAACTCAGAAAATGATTCTGAATCCATTGACATAATAAAAGGTGCGTCTATCTCAAGTCCTAAACTTAGTATAGTTTGTAACATAAGCGGTGTAAGCTAAAAATTCGTAGGAACCTATCCGCGATGATGAGCGTGCAAACAGGAATTGACTTGTCGGAGATTTTACTGAGTCTCGGAATCTATTTATCTTTTCACAATCTATGAAGACAGTTACGCAGGGAAAGGCCAGTTTTATTAAACCGGCAACGCGAGCCAATAGTGCATAGTGCTAGTCGACTCAACCTTAGATTACATGAACTTAACATGTCGATTTTTGCAATCGGCTAAAGATGTTAAAGGGCGTGATCGTGTATTCGTAGGCTTGGCCCGAAGTTTCGATGTTCTAATCAATATTGAAAAGTAGACCTGTATTAAGAATGAATACAGAATACAGCCAAGCAAAACGGGCCATCCAGACAAATCCACCTAAAAGCTTTTGTTTCCATCACTTGTACTCATGCCTGAGTACGGTACTTAACGGCAGGAACGGCACACATTTAATAGACAGCACCGATGTTTTCTGTTTTCAAATCGATAACACATTCATTTATGTATATGCACGCATCGCACCCATGCGCTCATATGTAAAGTGATTTATTTGTGAAACAATACAAGCAGCATTTTGTTACACCTTTCAATGCCTCTGAGATTCTAATGCTATGTTATGTTGAAATGTTTTTCGGTTCATTGTTTTTTGTGGGGTGATTTCTCTTGATGTTGCACTTCGTACACGTGTTAAAGCCATAAATTACGATTAAATTAGAAAATTGAAAAATTAAATAAACAAAATTTTTCAAATGCGTCTACAAAATACATTTCATTGAGGGATGTTAATGGCAAATGTTTTCGAGATCTCATAGTAAGTGATATGCACAATATTAAAAGCAAAAAAAAAGAAAAAAAAGACAAAAAGAACACACAGGTATGCGTTTCAGCAAATTATTAGGAGGAAGTAAGAGCAGCATTTTTGTATTGCCGCACACGAGTTATTGTCATCAGTTAATCGTTTAGGAGACTGTAGCGAGCGAAAAGGGTTGTACCCTTACCCCTAATAATACCAAACAGGGGACAATTTCGCTAATAGCAAAGCAACCAGATTTACTCTTTGATTTATTAAAACATTGTTTTTATTTCGTCGATTGTTCTTTTTTTTTAACGGTTTTTCTTGTAACGGTTTTTCTTTGGGCATGTTGTGCAATTTGTACAATCCCACGTAATTGGTTAACGTCTCCTTGCAGGCACACTAAAAACATAGGCCAAGTAATGAGTGATTGCTGCTCTTAGATGACACCATGATTTCTATCTTAACGAATATCGCATTTTTCCAATTCACGAAACGCCTTTTGCTCTTTGATCTCTTAACAAGATTGGTGCACAAGTCGTGGACCACAATGGAAATAACATGTACAATTGGTGTACGCGTGAAGCAACAAAAAAAAAGAAGTTCTTTTTCATTTCCATAGCTTTGTATGAAGAATTTGACGAATGAACCTAATTTTTGTTGCAGTTCTTGACGAGCCGCAAAAGAAGGATGAAATACGAATATGTTAGCAATAAAAAGGTAAGGAAAAAAACCTAAGTTTCGGACAAACTAGGAAATGTCGCCTGTATTCACGTATACTACATGCTGATACGGAAGGTGTTTTCATATACATTCACGTGATATACTTGAATATAGATGACATTTTTCAATTTGGTCGCGCTAAAATCCCAAATTTGCGTAGTCTTCCATAGCCATTTTCGCTAAGTTCGCCAAATTTCTAAAGATTGTTAAAAGTAGTTCCTATAAGCAGAATTTGAATTTCTTTACCACCTTGTTTGAAAAGTACTTTCATATCGATTCATGACGTGTCGACAAAGATATTTCACGTTTTTTAATATGGACAGAGTAGGCTTCCAAATGCAAGCATATCGTATTTCTAAGTATTTCACGGAGCCTTGTTGAGCGAGAGAGAGAGAAAGAGGTAGGTGTCTTTGCTAGTTAAATGCGTATTTATCTTTTCTCGACTTCGTAAAAGACGAACTACTTGTGGAGATTAGATCCTTGCCCATGCCTTATTTCGCCATACGAACATTCTTTGTGCACTTTATGGAGGATTTGTCTATTCTAGAGAGCTGGTTAACCTGAAAGCATCTTTCCTTTTTTACCCGTTATAAAGGAGTAAATTACTTTTCCCCTATTACTTTCAGGAGAGTGCCTTTGGTTTACGAGAATTTTTCTGAAAGAAAACTGGAAATAATTCGATAGTGACTACGATACTCTTCTTTGGCATAATTTTTGAACTAAGTTCAGTACTTTTTAGGAAGTCGGTTTTCAAGTTGTGGAGAACAAATGAAAGAGTACTAAAGCACGCCGCCTCCTCCTCCTCCTCCTCCTCCTCTCCCTGTGTCATACAATTTTATGGACGCTTGTAAAAACGCCGACGACAATTAATTCTTACATCGTGACATTTAATATTTTTATTTTATTTAAATATATGACCACTGTAAGCGAACACACGCATACATATACCCATAACTTTTGCCTATTCGCAAACAATAAATTTAAATATTTTCATTGCTGCTATTGTGCATTAGTTGGAGTTTTAACAAATTATTTTTAATTCTTCGTTCTTTACATGCATTAAGCAAGAATTTTTTTAATCTTTCCTTTTGTTTTCAAAACAGAAACCGTACAAATATTTGTACATGTGTGAGTACGGGGCCGACCCTTTGTAACGTCTTTTATGTACCATGCCAATTATAATCCCTTATAAGTGTTGGGTAGGTTGGTTGGTTGGTTGGTTGGTTGGTTGTTTGGTTGGTATGTCACCAAATCCACTCGCATTAAAAGGGATTTTTTTACACTTTGTTGATTTCTCTGCTTTCACTATGAATACAGCGCATACGTTCGAACATGTATAACTCTACACATACACGTAATAAACACACATTCACAACAAACTTTTTTGTGTCTTACTGGTAATTATGCGATTTGTATGGCATTCTTTGTTTTATAACGACTGCCAGCAGAGATTAAGGGTATATTAAATTTCTCTTTCATTTTGCAACAGCATATAAGAAAATTAAACCAATTCAGTTATATCCGCGCAGGCGTCCACAAAGCTCATTCATGTATGCGACTACGAGATATAGACATAACTTTTGTACATATATATATATTGGGTCGTCAAGGATGAAATTTGTAGATAAGAGTTTACGTAAAATGTTATGCAATAAGCATTTAATCCTTTAATATTTAATATATTTGAAATATTTAATATATATATATAGAGTGTGTGTGTGTGTGTGTGTGTGTGTGTATGTAGGTGTATATATATTTATATCGATATGTTCCTAAGCGTGCTCTTGGATGTATATAAGTGTAAAATTCAAAGACAATTCACTTTCTTCTCCACCGGGGGTGGCAACGGACCAACTTTAATTGTCGTGTTACTGCCGAGGACAGAGCAAGATCCAACCATTTTTAAAAATTCGCCATTCTGCATCAATTTGCCTTCTTTTTATAGCGCTTTATATATATTAAGGGACAAAAAACCAACACACACACACACCTTACACATTCGCTAGCTGCACGAATGAACCGGTAGTGAGCAACGATATAATCCATTCGCAGCATTGTTGTGTGCGGCAAAATTGAAAGCTTTGAAATTTCAAACGTAGCGGATGGGTTGCGGCCCGCGAGCCGGCGGTTGCCCATACCTGTTCTATACGTCCACTCAAAGTCGATACGAAAAATCGAGTTTTATGCTAACAAATTTTTACATAGTTAAAGACAAGTTACGTGGATCCATTAATTGCTTATAAGTCGCAAATAAATGCAAACTAGGAGCGTGAAACCAATTCAGTGCACAACTTTATTGAAATTCATGTTAGGCGCATTTGGTTGCGCTTTGCGAATGATTCTAATGACTGACCAAAAAATTCAATTAGTAAAGGGAAGGAAGCGTGAAACCCTTTGGCTAAAAATACAGAGAAATAATACAAAAATTACCAAATTTAAATTATACGCGAGACTAGGGGATCCCGAAACTTGTGTCTGACAATAGTTGGACGTAACGTAGAGCAATCTCATAAAAGAAAACTGCATATTTCAAATTTCATTTTTGTACATAAATAACACAAGACAATGGAAATTTGACTGAGTCGCCTACAAATGTATCCAAATTAAATACAAAATCGATCCATATAGCCTGGTTCAGCAGGCTACAGGCAGGTTCAACATCATAATAAAAGCAAATAGTTTTCAAAGCACGAATCGTTCAGTATGGGTTCGGCTGAATTTGTGTTTGAAATTAAAGAAATTGAAGAAATTATTCTCTCTGTTGATTTCTTCGCAAATCGTGAGTAACAATGGAGACGATGTCTCATCAAAAACGCTCACTACAATTAGATAGCAATAGAACTTCAAAAAAAATTTAATATTTTTTCTTAACAATTTATTGATTACAGAAAATGTTGGTTTGCATTTTACGACATTTAGATAATTATTATCCTGAACAATCCCATTCAATTCTATTCAGGAACCGTATCAATCGGACCGTAATTTTTATGCGTTCGTCTTGCACTAAAACTCGCTTCACTCACTCATACTTTCGTACTCACTCTCCTGACGTACTAATCCAGTACCATCTGGTCGTTCGTGCATGCATATAAATATGCGTTTAGATGCTTTACACATTTCATGCAAACGCAAATGCTTTCCATACGAAAGAATTTCCAAATGGTTGCTAGCCAACGAAAGCTTTAAGTTGTGTTCTTGCAGTGCCGTTGGGAGAAGTATTATAAGCTGAAGACAAGAAATCAATCTGTTGCAAATTTGAAACTTTAAAATGTTTTAAACTTCTTATAAGAAAATTAGATTCGGCTAAGTCCGAATCTTTTGTACCTACTTTTATTGTTCTAGCTTATGAGTAATGAGTTGAAGACAATTTTTTTTTGGCTTTGAAAAATAAAAAAATTAAAAATATTTTTATCGTAGGCGAATAACCGATCGGACGGACGGACGGATGGACGGAGAATATCCCTACATCGATTTAAAATCAATCTGATCAAGAATATATATACTTTAGGGTCTCTCCGAAAGTCCTTTCTGCGTGTTGCAAACGTTTTGATATAAGAATGACGTTCCGATGGTTTATAAAATTGCGTGTACTTGGGTTTGTACAAGTAGTGAAAAATCACTCACAGGCAAATACAAGAAACTTCTGATACTATCAGATCTACTATAGTTGATGAGCAATAAGAAACAAATCCGAATTTTTTTTCTTTTTTGCTTGTGCACTGTGGGCATGTCTTTTGATCGATTCAAAACATCTCCAACCTGCGAGCAATAAGTTCTCATCTTCTCGCCCAATTTATGAGACTGAGAATGTTCGCCACAGAGAGACGTCAAGACGGAAATGCGGACATGATTCAATTTAGAATGTGATGCTGATTAATATGGACTCGCATGCGTCTTGACAAAATGAATGTACCCGCTATCCTTTGGTGGTGAAAATAAAAAGGAAAAAATATGGAGGAGTGAAGCTAGCAAACCGACCGCTTTCTGTTATGCTTTTATCAATTCTTTGTGGAGAAAACATAAATTTATACAGGTACACAATTATAAATATATATATATATACATTTTAAATGAATGTAAGCTTATACTTCGATCCACCTGCGCTTCATATCCTCGTAATCAAATCCTTTTATATTTTCATGCTTCATTACTTTAAACTTTATCCAAAAACGATCAAATTTCTTTAACTCCCTTAGTTCTTCTTTTTGCTAGTAACGCACAAATACGAGAAGCACACACAGACCACAAGTAAATTGAGTATTATTCGTCATAAAAGCATAATCCTTTATAGCCAGCCGCCTTAAAAAATATTGTGCAGAACGCGCGTACTATCCAAGAGATTTTTTTAACACCCGCGACTTTGCGGTTAAAGACGGAGAAGGAAAAGGAGAAGAAGAAGAAGACAATGAATTGAAATTTTAATTACTTGAAACTTTTCTTAAATACCAAGGGATGTATGTACAGAGGTCGAAAAAATAATATGAATATTTAGTGATTTTATGTGATTTTATCTTCTATCTCCTGTACAAAAACTTTAATTTTTAAATAACAGTAAAATGTCTTTTTTGACGGTTTGTGTAAAAACTCAATGCTGCAACACCCAACTTTTGCCGCCAATCTGCGCTTATTTCAGCAATAACACGAGCAGCCTTAGAAAATGAAGTTATTGAGAGCTTGCAAACGATCATTGAACTTCTCTCCCAACATACCCATTTTATCCCAGTCGAAATGGTCGCGTTTCGCCATTTTGTTCATGTTGTTTTGTTTATCCTCGTATATATTCGTTTTCTTACTGAGTCTATCTTGGCATGTCTGTCCGTCCGTCTGTCTGTCTTTGTGGATTCATGAGTTAAGTATTCTCCCGCTTACTTGGCTTATTACATGCATCCTGCAAAAGATAGAACGATAAAAATTTCCTTGTATATATATTTTAAGGGTGGTCTTAGGACATCTGCACATAAATGAAAAAAGGCAAGATCGGCGACTCCCATCGACATTTTACATTTTATGCTTTTGCATTTTTCAATTTCCTTCTGTTCTAAGAAAAAGGTGATGAGTATAAAAAGATTCATTCACAGCCGAATATAATTGTCTTCATATTTTTCATCTTTGAAAAATTTTTTGAAGAGCTCTCGTTGTCTGGGCATTGGTAACATTTGCTTTGGTTACGTTTTCTGTTCGATTAGACAAGTGCGAACGTATGCAAAGACAGGCATATGGGCATATGGGCATAGAGAGATTGTATGCTTTGCTTTGTTTTGCTCTCTTTTGCTTTGCTTCTGTTGACAGTTTGATGTAGAGACTGACTAACCAACCAGACGAATAGCCGCATATTTCATGCAAAAGGAAAAAAAACAATGTTCTAAGAAGTTAAATGTGCTTCTCTGTTCAGTATACACGTGATATATAGTTTGTATGTATTTGTAATGCTCAGATTTTTCTTAACACATAATATAATGTTGTTTGAATGCATCTATTTATTGTTCATCACGAGTTGATGTTTTGCAGGATTATCCGTAACAACAGACCCATGTACAGTTAACTATAACGAAAATGCAACTATGCATTGGTGAGCTGATTGCACATTAAATAGTCTAAGAAATAATGAGCCTCACAATATAATTACCTAATGTAAATGAATTCGCATTGTTAGTTCATAAGAATGGCATTTACTTGACATTCACTTCAATGAATCCTAAATAAGATCCAATTGAATATTTTAGTACCCATCACGCATGGGTGGCGGAGATATTCGTTTTGCCAAAACTTTTGTAATACTCGGGAAGAAGCTTCGTATATCCCCCACAAAGCATCAAAATCTGGATCAATTTAGGCATATCCGTCTGTGGTAAGCAGTCCACTGGTCGCTGATATCAGCTTCAAAGTTGGTGCAAAGAAGGAAAATTTTCATGCGCAGATTGGCATTGAAACTGAGACAAAGCGGTCAAAGGACGCGTCCACAGTGCTACGTAGATTAAGTCATAAAACATTTTCAAATGTATTCTCCAGTGTGTGTACAAAAATTGAAAACATTGCCCACGCCCACCCAATATTCTAAAGTATTAAAATTTCAGTCTTTTGCCCTTTCGTTTTAACGTTTCTTTTGAGAGATAGGTGGAGGGCAGAAACAAAACGCATCGGCCACATCCGGACGCAATTTGTTAACTTTTCTTTTTGTCATAGTTTTTAACATTTTCACGCACACATATATAATAGAGCATATATTGCTCATCAATTCACCTATGTTTGTCTGCCTGTCCATGCGTATTGCGCTCACTTGAAAGCTGCAATAAAGCTAAGTTGGGAAAGCGGTTTGAATCTACAAATAAAAATAGTTTTCAAAAAACCAAGTTTTTTGATAATCTTTTCTGCATAGAAAGAGTGCAGGGAAAGGAAGCAGAATAATAATATTAAAGGAGGTTATTATATAAAAAAAAAGTTGTTTTGGAAAAACATTAAAAAGATGGTCATAAAATCCACGCTCATAGTAGCAGGTGATCTCTTCCGGATTACGCCGAAATTTCAAGAAAAAAACTTTTGTGGGTAATCAACGGTTTTTTTTTTTTTGAATGCTGCCTGATTGCTGTTACCTCTTCAAAAGTTTACAATGACGGTAAACTTTATCCTACTCGCATACTTTCAGATTTGCTTGTCAATGCCCCTTCACATTCTATTCGGGTCGGATATGATTTCCTTGCTTGTTACTTACGGCTTTGGCATCAGACTTATTTTTAACTCTACCGTTCGATTCGTTTGGATGAACGGATCTACTATGGCACTCTGTATACTCTATATATGCTACATTTCTTCAATAAATCTTTGCAAGAATAAAATTATACATATACGCTTACGAATGTATTTTTATTCGGTAAAGAATTCTTATATTTATATGGAGTTGCCTTTTAAAAGGAAAAAGCGACTAAATTGACGAAACGAAACGAATTATATCAGGACGCGCCTGTCGTAAGCGGAACTTTCTTACATCTTCTTTTCTACATCCTTGAGCAGCGGTGCGCAAATTTATAGTTAAAATCTAGCTTTTTCCCCTTTTTTTTACCCGTCACCGAAGGATGGGGTATATATCGATTTTGTCAAAACATTTGCAATGCCCAGAAGGAAGCATCGGAGACCGCACAAGGTATATATATTCTTGCTAAGCATCAAATTCTAAATCGATTTAAGGACGTCCGTCTGTTTGTCTGTGTAATATGTATTGTAAACATTTTTCTTGGTTGATATTAAAAATGGGCCAATTCGGTCAATGGACATGTCTGCAGTACGCCGTAAAGTCCGAACAGCTCTGTTCTTCAAAAGAAATCGGGATTGGCTTTCGATCATTACTAATAAACTATGGGCGATGCTATAGTACCTGCGCAAAAATGGAAAAAATTGACCGCGCCTACCCAAGATTATTGTGTATCATAATTGAGGTTTTCTTCAATACCTTCAAAAGACGCCGACACACGCTTCAAAAACACCATAAAGAATATAAATTCGCAGCCAGTTTCAAAATTGGAATTTTATTTATTTATTTTCTTACGCACGACAGTCAACTAAAATAAATCAGTCGCGTTCAGTTGACACTTAGAAGTAAATCTTATACTAATTATTATTAAAAACTAGTATAACGAGAAGCAAAGAAAAAAACTAACAATAATTCGGGTATAAGTAAATAAGAAAGAGAAAAAAGCAGTTCTACAGTTAGCACAGAGGTACACACACAACCAGCACAGATCCAAGTTGCAAGTGAGCCCCTAAACCATTGCAAACACCACAAAGCAAGAAGTGAAGAAATACGAAATAGGCTTGGGCATGGGCTGCTACGGACGTGCCCAACTGATAAGTGCCTAAGTAAGCCTTTACCGACCAAACACCCACTACAGCTACGGCTGAGTATGCTCTAGCGCACTTAGATTAGATTTCGCGAATACCTTGCCTAGCTTGGTAATCGCCATGCTCGTTCGCCCGGTTGCTTATGCTGTAGCCAATGACCTTGAAACATTTGATTGATCGATATTGCGATGAGTGCAAAACAATTGGATTATTGAAAACCCCCGGTGAAAAACCTTAAATATTACGAGCAAAGGTGTTTTCAAAAAAAAAAAAAAAATAATAATAAAAAAAAGTATAAAATACTTCCTCAGCTAGGATGTGACAAAAAAAAAAAAATGGAAAAAACCATGACATGGGAAATTAAAAGACTTAACAGACTGAACAGACAATCACGCGTACGACACAACAACATACGCAACGTACGTACCAGTATTTAATAATCCGAGAAACACCATCTGATATTTGTGAGCAGGGTGGCACGGCGGAATCAGATGAGGAGCACCGCCTTTTTGGAAGCATAAAATTGATAGAAATCGTTAAACAACCTCTCAATATTTTCAGCATATACATGAAATTCTCTGCAATAACTAGTCAGTGTATCCCACTCACTTATTTTGTTTCTTTCCTTTTCTTCCATCCGTCTTCCGTCGTTTTCTTATAAAACAAAATTATTATTATGATTATTATTATTATTATTATTAAAAGCCAATCATCAACAATCAATAATATTATGAACATTTATTGATTTATGCTCTTGTAGTAAGTAAATGAAACTTGAATACCATCTTGTGCTCATCAAGGCATCTACACTCTATTTTGCATGTATTTTATTTAAATGTCGTCGTCTTCTTCTTCTTGTTTTCAGTCGTAAGCAACGTTTTCAATATTACGAATACACGAAATTACGATTGAAAGTCATTGAGAGTTCTTCTTCTTTTTACGAGTTTAACTGAAAAAGCGAAAAAGGAAAGCAAATTTGCATCGTTCTGAGCTCACGAGCAACCAGTGTAAACACTGAGCGAGTCATTCGTTCCCGCACGTACAAGTGCCCAAGTACGGCAAGGCCAGTCAAAGAACTTACCCTACACGTATATATAAGTGTATTACAGTTATCTAAATAATGTAAACACTAATCATTTCACTGCAGACAGCCGAATGCACCAACGACTAATAGAAATAAGAAAGAGTGTCGTAAAGAAGCAAAAAAAAAAATAAATAAATAAATAAAACTAGTAAAAGCTAAAACCTGTTAGAGAGGTTAACACCAACACCAACACCAACACCAACACCAACAATCAGGCAATAAATCAACGCAAATTGAAAATAATAGTTTTTCAGTTTGAAGAAAGTATACTTTCGGTAGTCGTAATATTAATTAGAGAAAACTGACTGCATATCTAGATGTCACTGCAACAACTGAGTTGTTGTCATAAATCAAGTTAACAAAAGAAAAAACAATTTATGCTATTCACTATTAAATATAGTTCATTATAGCGGCATTAGCCCACAACACTGGCAAGCAACGAGAAAAGCTATCACAAACAGCTTGGCTCTCATATTATTTTTACATCAGCACTACGCACAACACGCGTCAGCATTAGAACTATCGAAACTTTGCATATACATATGTACGTATTTTGGGCACAATTGTTGTGGAATTACCGCAATCGCCAAGAAGTTGAATTTTAACACAAGCGTTCCTTAATCGGTTAAGAACAGGAGGGTAATAACTACCATAAATTAAAAGTTTTTTTTTCATATTTTCTCTTATAGTTTACGATCCCGTACAGCTAATTCTCTTTTTACACGATAGATACGTTCCCAAAAAATACGTCTAAAAAAAATTCGTGTAAAAAGAGAATTAGGTATAAACAATTTTAAAAAAGTTCTTTTTAGAGTTCACTTAATTTATTTCGTGCTTACACATTTTAATTCTAATCTAATCTAATCTAGCACACGGCGAGAGCAAAATCTACCGACTTTCAGCGACTTTTTCTGAGAATAATTTAAACGCTTCGTACACTCGTCGAAAAATCTCGCTCTTTACTCTGTGAGATTCAAGAAAAATTCCTGGAATATTAAAAATCGTATTAAAACAAAATAATTCGTGTAAAACAAATTCGCGTAAAAAGAGAATTAGGTGTAATCGTGATGTTTACGAAGACGTTCCGTCGAGATGTTCGGTCGAAAAATTTGAAACAGAATATTTAGGTAGTTCTTAACCAAAAGAAAGATTGAAGAATGAGTACGATATCAGCTTAGAAATATTCCCAAAATTGGCAATACACTGTAAAGTGTAATTGTAATAACAGATATTTATCGTGATAAACCTGATGTAAATATTTCCCGGAACAGCTTAAAAGCTTAATATAAAACCAAATCTGCAAATGCGGTTCCTTTAAGCCAATCTGAAAGCGCGAGCGCGATGAAGGTAAAAAGGATTGCAAGCAGAGAGGGACGGAAATTGGGAGTAGTGCTTGCGTGCTTACTATGATTTAAAAGTGGAAACACCAGGCACCGTGCAAAAGACTGCATGTTTACATAAGCACGACCCAGTCCACATTACGCCGATGCTGGAGAGCATCGAGTGTTTCGGACGCACTTTTCTTTAAGCAACACAATACTTTACCAGTTTTATCCATGTTATCTTTTTATCTGTACCGGTGATGCATATTGGGTTTGTCGCCACCAGGTAAAAATAAGTTTTTTGCATTGTTTTCAAAATCGAAATTCTTTCATTTTATTTCACCCTTGTCCTGATCTGCTCCAAAATTATATCAATTCTAGTGTTATAGATCGTGAAACACTTCCAGCATCCATTTGCTGATATTTTCCGCGATTTCTCAATTTCTTTATTTCAATTTCAAACCGTTCACCGACATTGTTATCATAAAGAATTCAAGTCCGAGACTAGAGACTTAAGGTTAAGGCAAGTTAAGGACGATTTTTGAATGCAAAAAAATCGCAACAAAAATCCTTAAAGTACGAGAACTTAATCGCGCAACATTAAAAGGAAAAAGAAATTTGTAGCAACCTTATGTGCACACACTACGAAGCAAAAGAGAAAAGAAATAGAAAACCATTAACAATATGTACAGTTAGTCTTGCATAGACGCTCGCTTTATACTACTCCATGCACATTATATATTCTATTCCTACTCACATAAATCTATATATACTTATAATATAAAAAATGAATGAACGGCAAAACTACTGAAACTGTTATGTATAGGGAAACAAGAAAGAACAAAATAGGAAGTCAAAGAAAATAAAACCCATACAACTCATCAACTAAAAGTTAAAGAAACAAGTTTTAAGCCTTCAGGTAGTTTTGAAAAAAACTCACGCCTGTTATAAGCACGTGAGTGATTTCAATGTAAACGAAAAAATCTTCGATTTTTCTTTTGTTTGCTGCAAGCTTAGAATGCTGTATCTTTGAGATGCATTTGCTTTCTTTCAAATACTGTCACATATACATATATATATATATATATATATATGTCTGAGCGTTAAGTATTTCCTGCTTCTCCAAAACTGAAAAGTATGTGGTTCGCAAAAAAAAAAAGAAGAAAAAAAAAAAAATGCGCTCTACATAATTGCAGATAAATGGTGTGCATGCGCGATGCTAGATACGAAGATGGATTTAAATTTCTTCGGAATTTTTCTTTACCCAACGACTTCATCATGAATAAACGATTTAATAATGAATTATGTAAAATGTAATATTATCACCGTAACATCCAATATCTCGATGTGGGAAAGGGGGCGAACGAAATACCCATAGCCTCGTAACTTTCGTAATGGGAGAATTTAGAAATAGAAATACCTTCAAGTATATATAAATACGTATATGAATTGTAATCTTTTCCGGGCTGAATATTTTTTTTCGATTTTCTTACTATAACTGTATACATACATAATTTGATAAATTTCATATCGTGAGATCCACTTAAAATACTTTACCTTTTATGATAGCGATTGTCATAATTCATGTCCATACCTGCATGTGTTAGCTTAGGTACGTAAGCTCATGCAAGCTATACAAAGTCACGTAGCGGAAAAGATTTTCTTCTTTCTTTCTTTTATAGCAACGTTAGAGGGAAGTTAAGAAAACCATACGCAAACAATTTATTGTTCTATCCACGACCAAGGGATAATATTAAGTTTACTACAATATCGGTGGTGCTATAGTTTACGAGCATAATGTTTAAGTCATGGCCTCTCTGGCCGTTTATCTTTTTATTAAAATGCGCTTAGAAAGCTTTACAGAAGATTAATAAACTGAATTTTATTTTAGATCCTCCAGAACAATACTAGCGCATTATCTATCATTTCGTAATTTCTGGTTAGATTATCTTGTCCGATCAATTCAATGGTAAGCAATCGTTGCTTTAAGATGAATGTATTTTTTTTTTTTTTTTTTTTTTTTTAATAAAGAGATCTTCACTTGGAGAATAAAGTGAGTCGCTCGCCGAGATCTTGTACTGTACGCATATGTATTGGTAAAGATATTTGTCTAGAATATGCATATATATGTGCATGTGCATGTATATTCACGTATGCATATGCATACATACATACGAACATTGCGCATGGAGTTTATTCATTAACCTTTGTGGCTTCATTTGTTGAAACGGTTCAATGGAAAAAAGGAAGGCTTCGGCATACAAATGTAATCGAATGAATAGCAAAAATTGCTTTCTGCGGTTACAATGTTCTTCACACACAGATACATACATACACACGAAAACATACAAGCATACACCCACCCACATAGTTTTGGTTACATGCTTTTAATCCATATGACCAATGAATGCTCTTTGTTTATCATGTTTTGTTGATTGCTTTTCAATTAAGTGCTTCTTTTTTTCTTTTTTTCTTTTTTTTTCTTTTTCTAAGTTCATAATAAAATAAAAAACATAAAAAAAGAAAATTGTAATCATTGTTCGTTAAAAATTCCTTTAGTGGTTTATTGATATACATATATATATATTTTTAAATTGTTGTTGTAGAGCGCTGAGAAAATTTTACTATAATTAATTTTTTTTCAACGAGATTTCAACGCAATAGTCTGGTTGGGTGCACGTTAATGTGTGTGGTTTATCATACATACCGAATAATTTGCTTACACAGTTCCTGATAAAACAAGTGCAACTTTCTCTTAAACCAAAAAGTTGCTTCGTTTTATTGTATTAAATATATATATATGTTGATTGCATTTGAAAAAGTAACGTACGAGAGGCAAAAGTCCACTTTTGTCCAGGCATTATTAATATGAAAATTGAAAGCTTTTGAACGTTTTGGAGCGCATATCAATCACGGCAGATATACTATATGGCACTGGTAATGGTAGCAGCAGTAGCAGCAGTAGTAGTAGTAGTAGTAGTAGTTGCAGACAGATAGATAGATAGATAGATAGATAGTAATAGCGAATTAAGACATAAATTCTTGTATTAGCGGAATGTCTCTTATATTCATAAAAGGCGTAGCTTAAAACATATATAAAAATAAGTAAATAAATAAATAAAACATTTATACAATAACTTTATCCATTCAATTCATTCGTATCTCTATTGATGTGTTCAATATATTTCAGATCATGTAACAACAAATTTATAGAAACTTTGCCTAATATAAGCTTTTAATGAAGAAAACTGCATATTGTGATATGTGAATGTTGACCACCGACCCATTCCTAGATATGCGGTAATACAAGCAGAAGGTTTGGCCCGTAGAGGAAGAAGGCGAAATTCTAGAGCGCACATGCTTTGTCACTGCCGGTTTCCTTTTTCAGAATTAAGTTCAATTCGAGATCTATTTTTGTCCCCCACTACCTTACGCAAGTACATGCATAACTAAAGAGAATTTATGGCATTGAAGGCGAACTAATAATATTTTAATTACATAATCTTTACATATATATAGAGAAGCAAAAAAGCCAAGTAAGAAGACTATAGTAAGGAAGGCCGACTCTAAGACATCCTACGTCATATCGCTTAATACAGCCATTAATTAATTCTCGCGATAATACATCGAAAATTATACCTTGTTTTTATGTGAAGACCCAATTTTCATGAAAGCCCTCATACTGGAGAATGCTCAAAAGGTCAACTAGTGTGGTCCAAATTTAGCGAACTCAATTTACCTGTCGATGATTTTAATAATTTCTACTTAGTTCCATCACAACAGACTACAAGTTAAGTTTTGTCGCCTTGCAAGTGTTTGCTTGTCATGAGAGCCCCCTTTAATGATTGCGTGTAAAAGACCGTAAGTAAAAGACCTAAACGATATAAATTTTTTATAACTAAAGCGTGCCCGGAAAAATGATTCGATCTAAATTGTTTTCAATAGCGTTCGTCGTTGGGCCGAAGCGCATCAGTGTACCAAATTTCATCTCTCAATATCTCAAAAATTGTGATCGGGAGGTTTACCACAAGACCACGTGGACAGACATCAAATGGTCAGACAGGCTTAGTTCGAATCAGAAAATAATTCTGAACCGATCGGTATAATAAGATATGGCTCTATCTCAAGTCTTTCTGGGTGCTACAATCATCCGCATTGTACCCGCACATATCTTATAAGATATGTAGGTCACAATAAAGATTTCAAAGATCGTGTATATCGTGTAATGAAATACGATATATATATTGTCATCTGCTTTCTTCACACATTGC
>CCAG010002044.1:0-70191 GCA_001077435.1 Glossina morsitans morsitans
ATCTAATAAGACAATTGAAGGACAGTATTGATGAGAATGAGGACCAAGACAACGAAGATCTGTCCTTAGGCGTTCTTGGTGTTGCAGCTTGAAGGAAACGAAGTTAGGGAACTTATGTGGAAAAGTGCAATTTAAAGTACTGTGAAGAACGCATAGGTTTCACAGGAGAGACAGACACTTCGCCTCGATTAGCTAGGTGTACTTGGAATATCATTTAAATTTTTTTTTCGAAATAAAGCAATTTGTACGTTAAGCAATTTCTAGGTATCGCCATATTTATGTCCGTGTACCACCACCCAAATGTTAGATCATACTGGGATAAATAAGTCTCCGATCGTAACCATAAACGATGACGGTAAGTAGATTTGCGAAAATAAGATCCGTAATTAATTTCAAAGCACAAGCCTGTTTGGCACCCAAACCATGGCCGTCTTCATAAAATAAGACTTGTTGTGATAGACTTGAATAAATTATTTGTGAGTGCGGCACCATTCGACCAGAGGCTCTTTGTAAATGAATAAATGAGTTGCACTAAGATAGCACACTTTATGAAGTAATCTTTACCCAACAAACGGCATAAATGGGGTTTCGAATTGTTTGTGTGTTTTGTTCACTATTTGACCATGTTTATAACAACTTTTTTAATGGGTATAGGATCCGAATCAAAAGTCGCAGATGGTGTACTAAATTATTTTATCACGTGATAAATATGGCAATGATCAAAACAAGGGTATTGCATAAAAAAAAAAACAACCCAAACCTTGCATTACGTGATTATAGAATGAAAACTTGCGTTACGAGACGTTATGCTCTTATAAAAAGTGTGATGGGAATAGGGGAGGAACGGCTCCAGTAATTTAGGAATGCAAATGGAAGCTAAAAAACCCTGAGATCCCACGAAGGCTGTCCCACCGAAGGATTTTTACGGACCGCGTGTATCAAATGCAAGCCTGCTTTGTGTGATAACAAAAATCGCAATTGCTTTGCTGTATTTTATTCATAAATAATATGAAAATTCCTATGCAGATAAATAATATAAATACGTGACCATTTGCCTGCGTAATAATAAAAGCGTATTGTTGCCAAAAGTCTACAAATCACTTTTTTCAAAATAAATACTCAACATTGAAGGGTGTGGAGTTATATTTAAATATAACTAGCAAAGACACAAACCAAAATTTCTTTACAGAGCTCTGTTAAGCCATTAACAGAATTGTATAAAACTCATTTAAACTCATTTAAAAAATTCATTTATAAGCATTATCTTTCTACGATGTTCTATATTATTGGATGGGCCCGCTCGACTTTTTGTGATTTGTGCAAATTTTGTAAGATCACCCATGGGATATACAAATTTTTATTGTTGCAGCTTCTTAGCTGAGCAAAAAATCCCAAGAGGTGTTCACAATTTATGTTGTACTGTGGGCGTGTCCTTGACCGATTTGGCCCATTTTCAATATCAACTTGCGTGCAATTATCTCGCATAATTTGAAGACGACAGCTTCATTTATGCAATTAGAAGACATGCAGACAGACAGATAGACAGGCAAGCGTAAATCCATTCAGAATTTGACGTTAATGGAGGATACATGTAGTTTATGGTGTCTCTGAAGCTTTCTTTTGGATGCTTGGATAATCCCTTAGGCAAGATGAACATACTTTTCACTGAGAGAGATCAAAAGAGACACGAAAATAGAAGAAGTGAATAGAATGCTAATTATGCTAATTATATCCGGTTAGTGTTGAAAATAATTGCAATTTTTTGGATTAAAGTTCACTCTAAGCAACTGATCATTAATTCCTTAAATGTTTTTGATGTATGTGTTTTGAAATCTAAATGAGCCTTTGTTGATGTTTAACAGCTTTTCACGAAACTTTTCCTTCTTCAAAAGTTGTTTACATAACACTGAGTTGTTATAAATTGAGTGTATAGTGCATCTGTATCTAATTGTGTATAAGTTGTTTTAATTTATTTTAGTGCAAGTTTGCGAAGTAATTCATAAATTAAAAGCCTTGCACCTTGGGTTTGAACAAGAAAGACAATCGAATCGAATCGAATCGCATCGAAAATGAAACTCGATAAGGGTCGCCCTTATTGAAAACCATATTTGCTACTGGCAATCGAATATGTTTTGACTACCACGTCTGTGTATGCGATTGTGTATGCATATATATGTTATGTAATTTGTGGATATTGTATATAAGCGTGTGCGGAATACAAAGCTTATTCTTACGCAGTATATCGCATTTACAAATAGGGTCAGAATGTTTTTGTTAAAACATTGTTTTTTCATTTCGAAGTTTGAAGTGAACTCGAAAATATCATGGATACGAATACAAAGGTATTTAATCTAAATTAAAGATTGTCCCACTTGACCATACGACCCTGATTGTGCATAGAAACGCTTAACTCCTTGCAATCACTAACGCATCAATGCAAAACATTACAAATAAAATGCAAAGTCAACATGCACGGCAATGGTATAATTACATAATGCAAAGAATAATAATTATTTATGAAATTCCAAAAATCACAAAAAAAAAAACAAAGAAAGAAAGAAAGAAAATTGCATATTGCATTGAAAGCGCTGCATTCACCTAGGTGCAGCGCCGCATTCATCTAGGTGTACGGAAATTTTCAAAGTCCCATAAAAAAATTCTCCGAGCAAAATTGAATATAACCTGAACATCGTTGGAAAGGCTATCAATAGGGGATTCATATTGTGCTAGTTTCATTTTTCACAGGACATGGTTTGCCCACAGTAGCTAAGCAAACTTTCGCTTTATCAACCTCATTTATGACATAGTGTAAAAATACTGACATATCAAAAGTTAATTAATTTACATAAATACACGTTTCGTTTATTATATTTTGTAAAAAAATTTTCCAAAAGTTTTATTATAACTGAATTTTGACTTAAATCCCTCCGAGACTCCGTTTTATACAATTCTGTTAAGGACTTAACACAGATCTGTAAACAAATTTTGGTTTGTGTCTTTGCTAATTATATTTAAATATAACTTCACACCCTTCAAGTTGAAATCGTTTTAGTGACACTGCCTTTCATTTCTGTTTACATATACGCACACACATATGTATACATATATTTTGCGAGGACGAGAAACGTATTTGTCGGGAGTATATAGGCGTGTATTTTTTGAGTAATTAAGGAATAAAAAAAAAAATTCGATTGTGTGCGGAGAGAAGTTAAGTAATACAACATTGCTATCAGGGAAGAAGACAAAGAAGTGCTTAAAGATAAAAAAAAAAAAAACATGTTAAAAATTATGTCAAAAATACTTTGATTTAAGCGGCTGCGATTTCTTTCTTATTTTCAGTTTTCGTTTGTTTCTTTCTGCTTTTGGCGACTGAAGAATTTTGGCTACTGGTCTTACTTGCTTACATATTGCATCGCATAAGGCAGTAAAAAAATCACCAGCAAAATTTCACGTCATCACTGTTTAAAATTTGCTTTTCATATTGGAATTCTTTACCTTAATTGTTACGAAAACTTGTTTCTTAATATTAATATCTGTGTTAACGAAATTGGTCGGACGGACATTTTTTATAATTTTCAACTGTTATTCGCTAATAATGAGATACGCGGTTGAAGACATGTATAGCAACAAGAAAAACAAGAAAAATTTTATTTATCAATAATTGTGTTTATAAAGTCAATGTTTTATGTTCTTTAAGGTTTTATAAGGCGGTAAGATTAGTTTTCCCTCTTAAGACAGTTTGTTTCATAAATGTTTAATTTTTAATAACACAACAAAACTCTTTATGCCCGTCCCTTAGTCCCTTAATCAACTAATTAGTGCTCAATGATTTGATGCTACTAAGAAAAGCCACCACCAGATAACTGCGACGGGAATGGGACGCTATTCAAGCAACACCATATTGTTTTCTTATTTCTATCGTGAAAGAAACGGAAGAAGAGATTTAAATAAATATTGAGTTTTCGGTCCATGATAGATGGCAACGATCGCTTTTTTGAGCGGTTGTTACTTTGAATTACTTGTATCAGGAAAGTGTAATAAACCATAGTGGAGCAAGTTCGCCTACAAACGTATTCAAGCAATAAAGAAAAGGGAAACACCATTCACTGAATGGACATATCTTTAGATATATCCAGTGGAAGTTGGGGCAATTGTTCGAGCTTTAATAAGTCTTCATAAAAATTTGAATCATTTTGGGTGCGCAGTTATTGTTTGTACGGATAACAGTTGTAGTGAGACATGAACGCGAAAATGGAAAATATGCAATATGTCTACACAAGTTAAAGGTGAACTGGATACTGTGTACACTGACCTTGAAGCACCATTTATCTTGGCAAAATATTGTGGGAATAACACCGTGGGCATACAAGCCTGACTAATAACGAACGTTCGAGGCGAACAAAAACTGTAACCATTGACGAAAACATCACTCAGGTTCACCAAATGGTCCTGGATGACTATGGAATTAGGATTAGAGAGAAAACACAAGCTATGAAAATGTCCAAACAAGGTGCTTGCCACATTTTGAATCAAAACTTAGGCATGAGAAACATGATTCCACATTTGCTTTCAACTCACCAAAAATCTATTCGATCGCAAATTTCCAATGCTCTGTTGGCATAGCTTAGATGCAATAGATCAGAACTTTGGCGCAGATAAATTTCTATAGATGAAACTCACGTTGGCGCAGGTCGACGCACGTGGACGCGCGTGTTTGACTCTACTAATAGGGATATGTTTTTTGTCTTACAGATGGGGAATGCCAGGGTCGGGAAACGAAAGCAATGTCAAAACATGGAATTTCGAAAGGAGAATTCTCTCTTTCGTTTCTTTCGAAAAATGATGGCGACGGTTTTCTAGCATAGCCGAGAAATTATCTTAAAAACCATTCTAGGAGCATAGTATGCACCATTTCTTAACAAGCTGAAGGCGAAAATTTATCGAAAAGATGATAAAATTTCGAGGAAAAAAGGTTTCACCAAGACAAAGCGCCGCCTGTTGCCGTGGTGAAAATTACGAATTAGCTAGGCTAGACCCCTCCCCCCCCCCCCCCACCACTCCTGCTTCTGAGTAAATGTAGCTCCAAGCGACTTTTCTTTTGTTTTCTAAACAAAAAGTTAGGCTCGAAAAATGCAGATTTTCATCAAATCAGGAGACCATCGTGTTCCCTGATGACCATTTTATAGGGAAAAATTCGAAGCAGTATTTGGACGGGTTAAAAGGATAACACATTGGTGGGAGAAGCGTATGTGAAACAATGAAAATAAAATTAAAGAAAAAGTTTCGTTTTTTTATTTCTAAGTCGAATACTTTTCTGACGATCTTTATTTATTTTAAATCAGTTGTAAAATATTTGGCCTAAACAAAATTGTATACTCTGCAGACTTAGGTGAAGTCATTCTTTCATCCAACTTTTTTAATTCTTGTTCTTGAACTTTACAAGAGCATTTTTGTAAGGTAAAATTTAAGATCTAACGCAAAGCGCCTCCAGAACTTTGGTGACTTTTCGTCATTTAGGAAAAAGAGAATAGTTTTTTGTTAATTTTCGGTGGGAGTGATAAGAAATAATAACGAAAGGCGATGAGATGAGATAAGATTTCAATATTTTACCAAACTTTGACAGATCCCATACACGACCAACTAACACGAATATGAAAAAGAAACAAAAGTTGGGTAAAAACCGAAATTGAGAGTTCACTATGCATGAAAAATGCATCAGAATTCAGAATGTGTGAAAAATTGCGTTCACTTATAAGCGCTGCAGAGCGTTGGTGACGATGCTATATATTTCTTTAAATTCTATCTGTTCAGATATTTTTAAAAGCATTCAAAAAATGTTGCATAACTTACGTCATAAGAAATAAATTCAAAATTGTAAATAATTTATTAGATTAGGTTCTAAATTTAACAGAAATATCGAGTTATTTAATCTACATACAAGCAGACTGTGTACACTCGCAATTATTTAGATAGCAAAAGTGAAAATTTTTGGCAAACAGATAAAAAAGAGTAAAATCAAATGAAAAAAGCAAAAAAAAAAAAAAAATTCTAAAATATTTGAAATATTTTACAAAAATAATAAGAAATGTACATGAGGAGCATATGAAAACAAATATATATATATATATATATATATATATATATATATATATATATGTATAAATAAATAAATACAAATAAAATAAAAATGCCGACCGAAATTTTGCCAAAAAAAATAAGACCAATTAAAATTTGTAAAATGATTTTTAAGTCAAGAAAAAAACATTTAAATGCTAAGTAGAAAATATTTCGCAGCGGGCAACCATATGCGACTTAAGAAGAAGATTTTTGTACCCATCTATGGTACGTACATAATATCGCTATGCCCTTACAACTCCTGTAACAAAAAATGTATTAAGTTTGTGCGGATTTATTTAGCGCTCGGAATGGCTCAAAATAGACCCACCCGTCATTCATTATGCCGATCAATCCAAAATCGTTTAACCATATTTGTCCGTCTGACCGTTTAATGTCCATCTGATGACTGTGTATTTGTGTTCAATTTACAGGTCGTAAATGTGCGACGGACAATATTAAAAATGTATTGAATCGAACAATTTTTACTACCACTCCGCATGCAACGTCCGTCCGCCTCCTTTGAAACGTTCATCATATGAAAGAAGGTTACAATTTTTTAAATTTTTCGACAAAGATCGCTGACTGATAATATTTCGAGATAAAAAAATGACGTATAAATCTTTGCCTTGATATTTTCAACTTCAAGTCTTGTGTAATGTGGGAAAACTATCGAATTTTTATCATATCATTGCAAAAATTGACTCATAACAGTAGTTTGACATAGACACCAACTGTACCAAATTTTGGATCATGTATATTTATTTCTTGCACCTTCCCACTGTATAAAAGTCTTTTAGTCTTTTATGACGAAAATACATGAATTATGATCAGATATTTCACAAAAAGATTAACGCCAGTCCACATTTTCCGCCCTCTTCCATATAATGAGTATCGTGAAAAGAAATGGGTTTACTTGAAAGCAAAGCGTAATTTTTAATATTTTATCATGAAAACAAAAAAAAAAAAAATTAAAAATTATATAAAGCGATGGTCTGGCGTCAACATTACGCGACTATAACAGTTCTATTCATTTTAGGAATGAACAAAATCTTACATTTGGGCTCTATGGGAGGCTTTGACCGAAACTCGTTTTACTTGTCAAATAGATTTCATATGAAGGAATGCAAGTTTCTTGCAATTTTCCAGAAGCAACATGAATTAATTTTTCGAATGTTCTTCTGCGATATTGGTCGACTTGAATCGCGCATACAAGGAAACGCTTATTTAAGTTTTGGGAATACAAACCATACTCGGCCTATACCGAACTTGATTCATGAGATTAGTCTGGTTTTTTTTGTCTGGATCGGGTGTGAAGAAAGTCGAGTTTGTCCGAAAAAAAAAAACTGAGAGACATAACAAAAACGACATTATCTTTGTTGTATATTCTGCAAAACGGTCCTATGGGTCACTTTTGTTATTATTTGCCCTCTTTAGGTAAAATACGGTATGGGCGTCTAGCAAGTCAGAAATCAATGAACGATTTTGGACCTGTGCGGCCTACACACTATCTAAGATGATTATATAAAAATCCCACTTTATGTCTTTGTTTTGAACCACTTTTAATTTTCCACTTTAACGCCCGATTTACAGAATCGATCAGTTTAACGGGTGGTTGATTTTAAAAATTCTGTCTAAAAAAGTCTCTATACGTTTATATATTATATAGTGGTTTGTAATAATATGATGCAGCGAATATATATTTTCCAGTCTTTTTTTCTGGGACTCGTCTAGGTTTACTGTTTGAATGCAAATGTGATGTTGCCCACTTATTTCTACGAAAACTCGTCAATTTGACGTGTAATTCTTGTGAACTGTCGCAGTCGCAAAAGTGAATGTAGGAATTTCTGGAATTTCGCACAAACATGCCCTGATCGATTAAAAATGCCAAGTTGAGAAAGATGGGCGCGATCTGTTCGTGGACATGTTCACAATACAGAAGAAACTAAAACAACCTATATCTTTCGATCCCGTGCATATATCTCTGATCTATCAGCTACCCAAATATTCGGCAAAACCTCCTGCATGTTCGGTACAAAAATTATCCCTATCGTTTTACTACTATGTCCACAATGAACATCAAAACTTTAATTCCAATTTATTTCCTATTTCTTCCAACGCCCATTGAAACGGATTTTATCGTTAATTAGCAAATTTGTATGTCAAATCGATATTCGTACTCAGTCAGTTCCCATCATAAAATTCGAAAACTTTTAAATTATCTTATGTAAGAATTTTATTTATACGGGAAGGAACCAAAAAATTATATCACTCGATCCAAAATTTCTACACTTGCTTTATATGCCAAAATAAAATTTTCTGCTTATTTTTTTGTCGAGAAATATTAGGAATGCAATTTTTTCTTATATAACGACTTTTTCTAAATGGTTCGTTATATGGGGACTCGTCGCAAAAATCGTCCGATTTAGTTCATTTTTAATAACGTTTGTCTACGGGACGAAATAGGTCGGTGTGCCAAACGATTAGCAAATCTTCGTTCCGGATGTTAGGAATACAAGCTGGATATAATCGATATCACCAGCGTGATGTAGGGCATAAAACCATTGATAGGAAGATGCTTGATGAGATTTTCTTTAATAATATGCGTATAATTCCTTAAAATATAATTTTAGTCCTTTAACACTATATCAGATATTTTAGCTTCCAAGGAAAGAGACTACTCACTCATTCACACACACACAAAATTATAGCAACACACAATATTTATAAAAATATTTTAAATTTTACACATTCATCGGATATCAGCGGCATGCTCGTGTGTCTTCTGCTTGCTTGTTCGACATTTTTCTATTGTACAATTGTCACGTTATGTTCGCCAAAAAGTGAGAAAAAAAAAAAAACAAAAAAGAAAAGAAAATAATTAAATGAAAACAAAAAGAGTGCGTGACCTGTATTTTATGATTAAGATAAGAAAGTCTAGCGGCAGTAAGACATAAGAGACGCAACAATAATGGAATTGCGATACTTGAAAGAAATATCAAAATGTCGAACAATTCACGTAAATGTTTACAATCATAACAACAAATTAAACGACTACTACTCGATGTGCAAAAACGCAAAACAGGAAATAGGGGGAAAACAATGAAAGCGTGTAGTTTTACGTATTGAGTCTATGCCCAAGTTTACAGCACAGTTCCGACAAATGCGTTTGCCAACATATGGAGTGTCGCGCTTATTTATTATAAACCATTATATTAAATATTAAATTTATTTTAAGAAAGTACTCGTGATACTCGTGAATATGGAACGTAGGCACAGTTGAGTTACTTTTTAAACATGAAACATGGAATGCTGCGTAGCCGAGTGGATAAAAGTCGCGATTGCCAAATCGGTGCTCGCGGGCTTAAATCTCAGTGTGGCAGACCACACTCTTAGTTGTAGCTATAGTGACTGCTCAGTCGGTTAAAGTCGGTAATCATTAAAGATTATTGGGTACACACCCACTTGGCTGCAGCCATTTACCTATCTATCTCTTATTCTCTCCCCTTACTTCTCCTTTCTTTCTATTAGATCTCTAAGTAAGATAGATATTCTCAGTGATTGGTTGTAACCAAAAAAAAAGAATGGAACGAATAGCCATGTGCTCGCAAGAAGATGTGCACCGTACACGGCAAGAAGATCAGCATTATGTTGCATAAATATTTTACAAATTCTCTTATCTGCAAACATTTCGAAGATTATTTTCTTATGAGTTCTAGAGGCATAATTAATGTCGATTAGAAATTAAAGTCCTGGTGCTCAGCGACTGTAAAGAGCATATGCAATGACAAGACACTCGATGAATTCGTTAATTAAAATTATGAATGGAATTTTACTTAATTTTAAATACGAAAATTTACTCAGTTATAACTATGAGGTTTTGTGACTGCGAGACTGAAAGTTAGTTAGTTAGGTTATTAACTGGTCAAAGTGAGTGGCTGTGTCCAATCATCATCTGTTATGGGCAACTTTTAATCATACAAATTGAGATACAACGTATCTGCATTATGCTCCTTGATGAAATCGAGAACTTCGTATCGCTTGTACGATATCGATCTCGAATCGGATAGGACAACAATAATTCGGTCTAAAGATGTGATGTGCTCGCAATTAATGAAATCTAAGAAACTTTTCAAATTAACGAGCATCTAAGATTCGCTCCACGATCAATATATAGTTTTTATAAAATTTTTTCTTTTGTATTCGTTCATTAAAAAATCGCTGTTTCTGTCTTCTTGAAATCATTTGGCATGCGTTGGCGGAAATGCTATTGCATTTTATTTCACTGTTTATGAATCTATGTACGATTTTACTTTTTTGTTGTAATAAAATTTCAAATTATTTACAATTTCCAATGGCGATAATGGCTGCCAGCCAACGCATATCAGAAAAATATAAGAAACGCAACTAAGGTGATTTAACACAAAAGCTTTAAATGCGATTAATCGAGTGATGCACATTTCTTTGGAACGGAAAGAATGTCATGTAAATAAACCAAAAAGTAACAACAAACAAATTTTATAAAAGACATCAAATTATTATACATACGTACGGTACACATGCGGTAAGTTCGGTATGTAAGCATGTTAGTTTGAATATATACACACACTATATACAATATTTATATATATAGAAGTAAGTTAGAAGAAAAATTAGTAACAAGTTTTCAACTCTGGCCTAAAAGAGTGATGATCGGTCTAAAAAATCAGTTTGGGAATAAGAGCGCACGAAAAGCGTTAATCTTGCTCTTATCGTTTCGAATGAAAGCATGCAAGTACAGCAGTTCATTTTTACCTACTGAACAAACAAATCTGGTATATAATTTTGCTCAGTTAGCCGTAAAAGACCACTTGTTCCTCAAACTTTTTCTTTTGATCTTTTGACAAAGGATTGATTTGTCCGCAGCAGCATATCGACAGTCAGACTCGCTTGACTAAAACAAATTCCATACAACAATTACAGCAACATGTGTAAATACTATTGTTGTTCGTAAGACTGGGCTCACTGTCGAAATGCTTAATAAAGGTCAATGATGATGAAAAAAAAGGGATCCAATCAGCAATCACCAGCTCCGAACGTGAGAGACAAGACAAGGATTTATCCCTGATTTCGTGATTAGCGTAAAATTCTCAGTCGATTTAACTATATCTCCCCGCCCATTCGTTCTTCCGTTTATCGTCACTGGTTATTGCATAAATTGATAAAAAAGACAAAGAAACCTCAAATTTTTGCACATATACTTGAATGAAGTTTTAAAGTAAACTTAGCTTCGCTATAAACCGTAAAGTATTTAAAAACAGATATTCATTTGAAAAGATCCGCGTAGTATAGCTTTCTTATTTATTGGTTTACTACGAGGCTAAACGAATCCCTATTACATCATATTACCGGTATTTCCGTCGGTGAATTCGTGTTATAAGAAAATCAAGTACATTTTTCCAATCAAATTTTGCCGGAGACTGGGCGACTAAGCCTACAATATTGCCTACAATATTGTTGTACCGAAAGGTGAAATTTTCTTCGCACTTTATTTTGGTACAAAACCTCTCTACCGTCTCTCTAGCGTCTGTACTGTAATCGTCGCAAAAACTAAAACATATTTAGAGACATGTTGGTTTCTTTATGTTTTTTGCTGTTTTGGTTATGGCAAACGAACAAACATAGTTAGTTTATCGAAAAACTTTGACCAAAAGAACGAAATCATAAAATAGATACCTCGCTTACTAACTCGCCCTCTTTACTAAATCTCCTTTTTTTACTTGAATTGAATTATTTCCTTAAGAAAATTTCCGAATGCAGTTCGAAAGATTAACTAAGTAGAAGAAGCTAAAGTTCAATTGTGCTTTCCAACAAACCATATATAAATAAAATGCAATATGTACATATGGCTTTTAGTTTGGACAATTTCTTGCAAAGGTATTAAAACATATATATTATGAGTAAGATATCATGGTCTGTCGATAGATCATCTATCGACTGAATGAGTCGATCTTCGCTTTATGTTAGAATCCAATATTTCACATTCCACTACTATCTATCTACTTTGCCTACTTTTTTTAGTTAATGATATTTGTCTGCTTTCAAATGAATTTGAAATTTCTTTACATAAAAGTCTGCTTTTGTTCGCAAACTAAATTGGAGCTTCTGCGGCGAAAGGGATAATTATGAACGACTTTCATTCAAGTCTCGCACTTTCAAGAAAGCGGCATAGAATACTGCTCTAAATATGCGAACAGGGAACACACAAGGCCATATTACATTTCATTATACACATATACACATTTTCTATATTTTCTATATATTAGCGTTTTTAAAACAGTATCCGATTACGGACTGCTGAAAAGGAAATTTGACCGTTTGTAAATTTTTCAATTATTTTAAATAAGACACACAACCAGTACTAATGAAATATTTAAATACTGACGCGCCTACTTAACACCCACTCACTAAACAGAAAAATAAAATAGGTTTGCAAAGTAAAGTGATTGAAGTACTTATGTAGCATGTGTGTGTATGGGCCCCGCGTTCATATTCGCATGTCCATAAATACATGTTTCAAACATATTAAGTATGTATGGACGCAAACACACAACAACACGGCAGCAATAATGTAAACATTCATGTGTATTTGTTCGCTACATCATTTTCTTTTCCTTTCTTCTCTTCTTTTTTTTTTTTTTTTTCTTTAAACGAGGAATTTTTATTTATTTTATTTATTTTTGTATTTAAAATGTCATTTTTAAAATAATTTTAAGAACAAACTCGACATTAATTAATGATCAGAAAAAATTCATAATAAATTTTTCGCTAATCAAAACAATACGCAAACAGATCTCATTCAAAAGAATTTTTTTGTCATTAAGCGAAAAAGATAACATCATGTTTATTATAAGAAAAAAATATGAAAACATTTTTTTTTCTTTTCAATAAAAAAGAAATTCTTTTTCACAATTCGGTCTAGACATACGTCACTAAACACAAAAAAAAAAGAATGAGGAAAATAACTTACACAAGTTTTGTCATTCTTGTTATGGTTAATGTTTCATTGCTAACGTAGTAGAGGAAGAAAAGAGAAAAATTAAAGATGAACATAGTCATAAGGTGCTTCCTGGAACTGCATGTTACGCACAATTAAACCATAATTATGTAGCACCACCACCATTACAAACAACATCGCCAGTAAAAAAAAGGAAAAAGAAAAAGCACAGAAGTCAACTTAAAAGTGTTCAAAATTATTAAAAGCATTTGTTTGTTGTTGTTGTTATTATTGTTGTTGTTGTTGCTGTTGTTATTCTTATTATTGTTGTTCTTGTCTTGTGTTGTTCGCATATGTGCCGATATATATGTGACCACCACGTCAGACCAGTCACTATCGAAGTCATTTACCAAGGGTCTTTTTTTCTTCGCTTTACTTACGTTCATCAAATTCTAAAAACTTGAGACCTGTTGGGTGTAATTAAGTGGAAATTGCTAATTGTTAAAGAAATTCTGAATGTGTCTTCGAAGAATTTCTTTTATACAAACATAAACACACTTACACACACACATACACACACACACGCGCGCATCTAAGTTAAACACGTACACGCGCATAAGAATAATATTTCTATGAAAAGGTTAGTGAGTTGTTCATAAATATTTGACGATATTAATAATCTCTTCCGAGAAAATAATTTTCTATATAGATTAATAAAAGTAGTAACAAGATGTATGTAATCATATTGAATAGATTTGAGAATGAAAACATTAAACTCAAAATAATAATATGACCTGGCCTTGCATTAGACGTCCTTGTAAACTCGAATTCTACAAGCGCTTATGATCGATCACACATATTAACTTATCCTAACTTTACTTATCTTAAACTATATTCGAATTTGATAATCTCTCTGAAAAGAGGGCAAAGTTGAGACAAGACCCTTCGTGTATATGCTATTTTTGAAACCAATTCACTGTCACTGCTTAATATGATTAAAGAGAACGGAAGGGAAGGCGTGGCAGTTTTATACATTGCTCAATAATTATTAAGATTAGTGTATAAATGTCGTCTCCAAATCTAGGTCAACGAACGCCCTATCAAAATTTCATAACATTTCTTTCTAATTTGACTAATGCTTTAAGCTAAGTCACTTTTATTGTTTTCAAAACGTTGTAAAAATTCCGTTCACTTGAAAAGTGTTACGGCACAACTCCTCTCGTTTAGTGGTTTACTGATTTCAAACAATGACGTGCGAAGACATTAAAGATGCTGAGCTGCCCGTCCACAAAAAAATTCGCGAATCGAAAGTGATTTCAAAAGCAATAGCTTACGTCCTGAGGATATCAAAAGATAGTGGGAATCAGTATTTGGCATAAAAATGTGAACATAAACCACTTGTGTTCTCCAAATGGATATCACGTTTACCCATAGAGAAAGAAAAAAGATGACTAACGATGAACTAACACGTGTTTTAAAAATCTTGAAAGATCGTTCTATAAAGAAAGCATCGAAATGTCAGAGCAACCTTTGTAAAATAAGTTGCCTTATTCTGCCCCAAACTAACTGATATTGTAGATGTGTCAAAAGTTTGCAACGCATAGAAATGTGTATCGGGGTCCTCACGTATTTTTTCTTCAACACTGAAACCTATTCGCCACATTATAGTCGAAAATGCGGTAACTTTCTTCAAGACATCATCAGGCTTCTTCACAAGAAACCCAATATGATTTCCCTTGTTTTTTTTTTCCTTACATATATATTTAAAACCAGATCAGCTGTTAAGGGTTACGGATCCGAAATTACTTCGCATATGACATACAACTCTTAACTCTTTCATATATGCGCCTTAAACTTAGATAGCTATCAGTTTATTAAATTATCAGGCAATGTAATGAGTTCACAAAGCCTATGTGTTTTTATATTAATTGGGATTAAGGCGTGAATATGGAATCGTACGCGAATATTCATTTCAATTCTTTCTTCTTTTCAAGCGAAATGATAGCCTAAAATGAATAGCATATTTTACATAATTTACATAAAATTAAAAATGGACGAATGGATGGACAAATGAGGTGAAAAATTATGCAAATCTACATCGAAAGATAAACATAAGACAAAAATAAAAGAAATTTTCATCTCTTTTGTGAGCATATACTACAATAAAATTGCTAAAAGAGCAAACCTAGTGGTAAAGTAAGCTAACTAAGTAATTAATAACTTGGATTGGTACAAAACGGAAATAGAGTTAAACCTGTTTTTGTGCGGCCTTCTTTTTGTGCGACTTATTTTGTGCACCTTTTTTTCATTCACGCCGCGCATGGCGTAAAGATAAATAGATAGAGAGAGAAGGAGTGCGTGTGTGTGTGTGTGTGTGTGTGTGCGTTTTGGACTACAACGAGCCGTATTGACTTATTCTACATTTTGAGAATATTTCTGCTTTTAAAAAATTTCCATGTGTAATTTAATCGTTTACTTCGTTTAGAAAGCACTTTCTCGTTACTTCGCAAACTTTGGATGTGTTTTCTACGCGGTCCCTCCTCTCAACCACACAAAATAACTTTTCTTTCATTTATATATATTGTGAAATATCATTTGTTATAGGTATTCATGAAGTTTCTGAATATTATTTTTTTAGCGTTTTGTTACTGCCGGACAAAAACAGCTTGACTTTTATAATTTGTTAAGTATTTAGCTAAGACACGGCTGCTTAAAGGCGAATATGTTTATGAAGATCGTTTATATGTGACGAGAAAACGGGAAACAAAAAAGCAAAAAATGACCAACTCGCACACACATATGTAATAATAAATTCATTTACAACTGTAATGTGCTGATTGATATCGTAAGTGCTAAACATCTTCACCGTAAGACGAAGTAAGCTATTTTCCTTAGCAATCTCAAACATGTGACTGAATCATCAGTGAATATTCGCTAAAATCCCCTACCGAAAACAAATAGTAAAAATGATTAAAACATTTTCAAATGTTGAAAGGAAAAAGCCTTCAGCATTGAGGCAATCAAAGGAGAACTAATTACCTAAGTACTTTTTTGAAGATATATTCAAATCAAGCTTACTCAGCAAGAATGTTGACTCCATATCATTTTGATTAAGTTTCAGTAAAAAGCTTACTCCAAAAATCAAATTTTTACATTCTAGTCTAAGTGAATTCCCTTAAAGGAAATGATGCTGCAATTACGCAAGGAAAACAGGAGGGATTGTTTAAATCGTATTGACGTAATAATCGTAGTTAGGAGACCAAATAAGAGATCCACAAATAGACACCATAGAGTTATGAAGACGACCTTTCGTTACGTAAGGATCGTAAAAATCTTTCGACTGTCTTTTAATAATTAACTGTCACGATCTCTGGGAAAAATGTGGTTTTAAATTATGTCGCAAAAATTAAATACACGTCTTATGACGAGTGTATATGTATATGTATATGTCTTAGCAATTCTTCATGACGATTATACGAATGTACTTATAACTGATTAACTATACATACATATGTATTTTAATTTTTTATGAAAGACAACTAAAGACCTTTCAAAAAATGCAAGTGTGAGATAAATAGATCGAATGAACCGCAAACTGCGAACATTTTCATTTTCAAATACAAAAAGAAATGAATTTTTTGCCTATTACCCATAAACATGGGTCAGATACAATGATAAAAATTGATGTATGTATATTATAGCTTATCTTATAATACCTGTACAAAGGTGAAAAAAATTAGCCACGCCTATTCAATGCAACGAGGGCATAGAAATCTCCTTCTTGTTTCAAAACGTTTGCAGCCCCACCCAGAGGGAACTTTCAAACGCTTTACAAAAGCACAGTAATAATATAAAACTCTACACGAGACTGTTCGTACGATTATCAAAATGCTGTTAGAAGAGAATCCAGATATTAGTTCCCAACAATGCGTGGCATTGCACCTCCCTTTAAATCGCATCGTTATCGTTAATTGAAAATTCATATGTATATGTTATATTTAAATTTTGTTAATTTTAAATATTTTAAAATTTATATATTTTTTAAAAAACAAAAGCGAACGAAAACGAAAGGGATTTTCTTTCATAAATAGTCAACTCTGCAGCATAACAACCTTTATTATTTTTATGACGAGCATACTCGTCGTAGCTAAAGTAATATTTACGCACTTAAAAGGTTAATAAAGCCAATTGCAAATCTAGCCTTACATTTAGCTGATTTGGCAAGGAGATTAAAAACCACTCCACCATCAAAGGCAAACCCAAGATAGTGTAAACGACAAGAGCTCCGCCATTGAAAGAAATAAAAGAAACAAATCTACATTTTTTTTTTTTTAATTGAATTAAATGTAAATACGCTCTCATTACGAATCACATAACATAGCAAATTCGATTATAAACAATATTATAATTTCACAAAATACAAAGAAGAATTTAACACAAAAATTTTTTGAGCTCACGTCGTCAAATTTCTTTTTTGCTGCTAATTGTAAACAAAACGTTAGATAACTGCCATCGAGAATAAAAGCAAATAATTTGCAGTGAAATTGAGAGTGTGGCTTTGTTTTTTTTTGAAAGCTATGGAAAATTTTGATGTTTGAAAACGATCTTCTAAGCGGGACCGATACGTGGGAAAAAGTAAACTATAATTTTTAAAACAATGTTCAAAGTTCGCTATCAATTCACTTATATATCCACAAAGCCCTTATAAGCCTTTGTCAAAAGTCAAATACATTGCTCTACGTAAAGTTTAGGCTCAGTTTTTGGAAACGTTCCAACAATCTGTTGACCGAGAAGTTGACTTTACATCTTATCTCAATTATTGACAGATAACGATCGTAGCCTGTTATATTCCTGGTCTGATCTGTTTATCAGACGACGCAACGATAAACAACTTCCAGCGCATAATTTCCCTAGTAGTACTTTCTCTATTCCTGGTACATATCTATATACAGTTCAGCGGGTGTTTTTATTTTTCGCATATAAACTTACATTTTCGTTATCTACACACAATATTAGGAAAACTTTACAAAGCTAGATGATTACTTTATTAATATGTGTTGGAACAAATTCAGTACGGTTGATTTTCTTTAGCAAATATGTGACGCTTGAAAGATTCCAAACAGCATTTAGAATAATAAAAGATTTTCTTATAGAAGACGTGCCGCCCTTTTTTATTGTATGCAAAAGCAACCCTTTAGGTTAGGCTTTATGGAAAAAGGATGTAAAAAGTAACTGAAACATCAATATAGAATTAGTATCTTTCAAACGTATTGATTTTATCGAAGGTCACGTTCGCATATTAAAATCGATTTCATTTTTGTAACAAAAAGTTTTATTTAATTGAAAGGATTTTACGCATAGACCGACACTTTTTGTATACCTATGTATTGGATCTTCAAGGGGAGAATTTGTAGCCAAGCAGATAAGTTCAATGTTATATAGTAAGCATTTAATCGATTATATTTAAGTTTCATCCTTGACGATCCAATAGTTTCTTTCATTTGTTTGGCAACTTCACTTAACACTTACCGTTTGCAGTATCCTGTACCATTGTAGCAGCACGTGATAAAACATCCAGGGCAGTTTCCATTTCCGTAGAATTTTGCACTTATGTATTTAATTTTAATCCTTTATGAATATGAGTAATACTCTCTTTGCTTCACTTTTTTAATAAGTTCAATTTACCGAAAAGGGTTAAAATAACGTATGTAAACAATAAAGCAGAAGCAAAAACACTGACGATGACGTCTTCTCGTCTGCACTGGATAATTTTATGTTCAATTTATTACCGTAACGTAAATATTTAATGGACTGATCCACAGGATATTCTAATATTGTATTTACATATAGAATTTTGTTACTCGCACATACATTCGTTTTTGCAATACACAAAGAGACCGTTAATCTTAATAAAAGCAAAACATAGGTAAAGTTGAAGTTTATTTAGCTGAGTATTATGTCAATTAATAGAATGTATTTGTAGGGGTAAATGCAACTTGACAAATAAAACTTTAAAACGTAAGTGAAAAGAAAAAGTGGAAGAAACCCAAAATGGCAGCTAACCGGCAAACGTTCGCGTAAATACTTGCATAAAGCAGAGCAACAACTATACCAGTTGTTGGTGGTAAATTGCTGGCAGCTAAGATACACTGAACGTACATAATAAACTAGCAGCAACCACAGCAATAACAATGGTAATCAATAAAAAATGCAAGAACGAGGGTGGAGGTAGATTAAGACTACATTAAGGAAAATCAACAATCTTTGGAAAAATTTATGGGTGTTAACGTTGAAGTCATATATAATGCCATTGGTTTTCTTAGGGATTTTGAAAGATACTAATCAGGAGATGGCGGTAAATGCCGTATGGTTTAATAATTCCGACAAGCAGTTGGCAGCTGATTTGAGTGTAGATAGAAATACTGTCGGTGGGGTGCTATGTTTGTATATAATATGAACGAATTTTAAATTAAACTTGTGGATATTCACCTAAATAAGCCGAAACTTTAGCAAAATTCGTAAACATTTTAGAAAATAAAGCCTCATTACAATTATAAAATTTTCTACACTTTTTTGTTCAATATACATATATATAAGCAAATAAGTTTTATTAAACTATTTCAATCGTACACAATCTGCGTTTGTTTCAAAAGTACTTTGTGCAACACCCTGTCATCGCAGGCTTTTACTTTTTTTCTTTTTTTTTTGCTCAATGAATTATTAGTACATTCGTGCATTTTACCTTTTATAATTTTTTTAAATTTTCCTTTTTTTTAACACAAAACCGTACACGTTTGCAACACAGCCTATAATTTCTTTAACACAAAAAGAATATATCTAAAAACGCAAAGACGTATAGGGATTATCGTATAGCTTCTTTTTTTTTACACACTTTCTTCTAAAGTTTCTATCATCTGCAATTGTCCTATAGTGTCATTTTTACCTATAACTTAATTTAAAACATCTAATTGCACCAATTTCTTACGTTAATAACACTTTTTTCCTCCACTTATGAATTTCATGAGTGGAATGCCAAGAATTTTAATGGAATTTAGTAAATTTTTATGCATAACGATGCTAACTAACAGGAAACTACTACGACTGAATAGATGAAACCTACTTGGTAGAAAACTCACGTAGTATAGCGCATATAAGCAGTGTTCACGAAATAACAGTTTCGTAGTATGTATTTTGGGTGCAATTTTACACTCAGATGTTGTAGATGATGTACTTGGAACTTTGTCTTAACATTAAAAAAGAAATTGTAATAAGGTACTTGTAACGTTGTGTATAAATATCCTTTTTTTGTTTCTCTTCAGACATAACAAAATAATGATCGTGATACTAAGGTTGGCAACCGTCCTACATGCATTTTCCATTTATGAATAATAATTTTACTTTTAATAATTAACTCATTGTTATCTTGCTTAATCGTATGATTATTTTGCTTTCTATTCTTTAATTAGTAAATTAAGGGAAGACATGCATGGCATTAAAGTTTAGTAGCCACTTCATGTTAAATTTGCTTTATGTTTATAGCTCATAGAAACATATAAATAAGCAACACATATGTTCTTGATCAACGTAAATAACGGATTCTATACAATCATGTCTGTCTACTAGTCAGTCAGCTGAAATCAAGACAAGCATTACTACGACCTTATGTAGAAGAATAAAATCAATCTCATATCTGCATTTGGCATTTTCATCACCATCATATGGATTATATGAACATTTAAGGATGTTAGTTTCAGATATTAGCGCAACGTAATATCGTATGATTTTATATTTATAACTATGTCATTTATGCATAATAAATAAAATTTGCAATTTAATAATGGCAATTTATGTGCTCTTTTTAGCGCAAGCTAGAGTTGAGTGTCAAAAACCTTACTCGAAATCGCATACAATTGTTTTCTTGATTTCTTCGACTCGGAAGATTGAAACAACGGGAAAGAAAATGAAAGGTAAGTGGCAACGTGTGTTACACAAAACTTTGTTAAAATTTGTTCTCTGATTATTCTTAATTGTTGTAAATCCTTTTGTATAAAATCCTTTAAAAAAACATTGAGCAAAACATGTCCCGAATATGAATAAATTGTTGCTTAAGAAAAATAATTTGGAAAACACGCTAAAACTTTAAAAATGACTAAGTATGTGAGAGCATGCTATTGTTAGCATAACTACCGTTAAATGTTTAAAATTGCTTCATGCGGACACGGCTATTACTGTTATCGATAAATGTTATCGTTAATATATGTCAATTGATATAAGCTAAAAGTTTCTTCTCCAATGAACTAAAGTATTTTTTGCTTTTAGAAGTATTTATAAAAGTTTTACTAAGTATTGTGTTAATAAAATTAGACGATAAAAGTAATAGAATGCAGATTTAATATTTTATAGCTTATACTTGTGTAAACTGCGTGAAATATTTCGTAACAAGCTTCAAAAATTATAAGTGCGACTTTTAAAGTTCGTTTACTTTTTCTTTGGCATGCAGTAGCGCAATTGTTGGTAAAATTATTAGGCGGTTCCATTTAGGAAAATACCGACACATAATACAATACAAAAGAAGTGAAAGCGTGAGTATTTTACTTTAGATTAAAATAACAAGTGTCACTGTAATAGGCCGGTACTTCGTTATAGAGTATTAGCGGCTCAAAATTAAAGCTCAAGGTCGTTTGACTAGTTTCGCAGGGTGTGAGTACGTTCGGGAAAATAAAATATGTCTATCAGTTTTGAGAAACATCGTCAGCAAATAGAAGCTGCCTGGAAAGATGTTTTAGACGACAAAAGTACCACAAATTGGTAATTTAAAAATTAAAAGAAAAATTAAAACGATTGTAAACTTAAATTGATATTTCTTTGAGGTCTTTGTTTGGCTACGAGGGTCAAAGTAATGAACTGAAAGTAGTGGGCAGTGGTGAAGGTGGTGTGGAGGAATTATGTGAAGATTTAAACAGCGGCAAAATTATGTACGCATTTTTACGTCTGGAGGATCCCAAAACTAGTTTAAAAAAATTCCTACTTATCAATTGGCAGGTTAGTGAGAGTGACAACCATAATATTTAAAAAATTTTTATGTTATATGTTTTTAAAATAATCGATAGTGACGTTTTTTAATCCATTAAAAGTAAGCGATTATTTATTGTTGCATTTTCGTTGTATACAGGGTGAAGGCGCTCCCGTTTTACGTAAAGGTACTTGCGCCAATCATATTCATGATGTAGCCAAAATTCTCTCTGGAGCTCATTTGACTATAAATGCTCGGAACGAAGATGACGTTGATTTAGAGCGCTTGCTGAAGAAATTGAGTACTACAAGCTCGGCTTACAGTTTTAAAGAGCCTCGCTTGATGGTGGACGAACAAAAAACCCCTGTAGGAACTAACTATACGCGAGTAATACCTACAAGGGAATTAAATCCAAGTGTTATGCAGGATTTTTGGAAGAAGGAAGAGGAAGAAGAAAAACATCGTTTGGCTGCAGAAAAAGAACAAAAACGTCTGCAGCAAGCCCAACTCGAGCAAGAGCAAAGGTCACGTGAAGAGAAAGAACATTTGGAGAGAGAAAAGAAACTACAGACAAATAAATTGCAATCAGCCCATGTGCCCATTAAAACGTACGACACGTTAAATAGAAATAGAATTCAATTTTTTTAGAATTTCTTTGTAGTTCTCCACAGCCCTTAAGTCCTGAAAAAACTGTGGCCAGTAATTTTCAAAATGCACTAACCGAAGCTGAACGTATGCGCCAGCAGCGTAGTCAAGAAGCCAGAGAATTGATAGGGTCCCGGGTATTGGCCGCGAAGGCTATGTTCACGAAACACACTAGCGAAGGGCAATTGCAGACTAAGTAAGAAAATTTGGCAATTTCTAATATGAATTTCTAAATTTCCAATTGGATGTAGACTTAATACAGCACCCCCAGCTAAGCCAGTACGTAATTCTATAACTCAACGTATCAATGCCTTTAACCAGTCACAAGTAGAGTCATCTAATGCTGCTACTTCTTCGCTCAATTTAACCGGCAAAGTTTTTATGCCACCACAGCCAGTAATTCAAGAAGAGCAAAATTCTTTAGAAGCTAAGGAAAAGCAACAACTTCAAGAATCTAATCATAATTCCTTGGAGCAGCCCGTAAAACCAGAAATAACTGCTATCGCTAACAATGACGAAGACAGCCATAATATTGATGATTATCCTTTAGAACCAGATGCCGAACAATTCTCCACTATTAAGAGATCTCCACATAGTAAATCGAATTCCTTGCAGTCGCCTGATGAAACTTCTTCATCTAACAATACCGATACTGCCTTGTATCAAGATGAGGAATCCGAAGAAGAAGAAGAAGTAGTACGCACAAAGGTTTCGGTTACCGTACAACAATCACAATCGCAATCGCAAATACAAACTACTGCCAAAAATGGTTTTATAATGAGTTCGTTGGATAGAAGTGATAGTAAGTATAACCAAATATTTACATACATTTACGTTATTAAAAATGAAATATTTTGAAAAATTTAAGTACAAGACCTGGTTAATGAGGATGATTTTATATGCCAAGATTCTTTAGGGGATTTAGGTCTACGAGCCCGTGCTTTGTACGACTATCAAGCTGGTAGGTTTAACACTTAGCACTTAAGTTCATTCGAAAGATATAAATAAAGTGTTTCTTTGTTTAGCTGACGAATCTGAAATAACCTTTGATCCCGGTGACATTATCACTCATATCGACCAAATTGATGAGGGTTGGTGGCAAGGCTTGGGGCCCGATGGCACTTATGGTCTCTTTCCAGCAAACTATGTAGAAATCATAGACTAAGCCAGAATGCACCTAAAAACACACGCATACAAAAGAATTGCTTAAGGAATTTTTGCAAAGTATATATAATCTTGCACCGCGATCAGCATTCCTGTGGTTAAGCACATCTAAACCTCTATTTAGAACATAGTCTTGTAGAACAAAAAATTGTTTTTCCGCAACTTTGGTGCCAATCACGTTAGATTTTTTTTTTGCTTTCATTTTTAAAATTTAAAACATTTTTTATACCATATCATCTAATTGAACTCAAACTTTTTCACAACGATTGCGTCCTTTTGTTTATTGAAACTTAATTTACAATTTTTTAACATTAAGTAAACATCACCCTAGCGACTTTGAATTTTGGTTTAACTTTTAAGTAAAAAACAAAGCATTCATATAATAATTATTATACATATATATATACACATATATATATAATAATTATTATACATATATATATATATATATATATATATATATATATATATATATATATATATATATATATATACATGTATATATACATGTACGTCACGTATTAAGACTCACTAACAAAAGTATTAAAAAAATGCACTTTACTCACAAAAATTTGATATATATTTATACTAATCTTCTTGAAAACTAATAATTTTTTACAATATCGTATATATATAGGGATAAGACCAATTAATGGCTACATTTATATATATATATATATACACATACACGCCCCCCTTCCACTCAATTATACAATGATAGTATTTAAAATAATAAAAATCATAATAATTGCGCAAATCATTTAATAAAAATTCGTATGAAGCCATTAAGGAAGTGTTTCTAGACATTAGAGAAAATGGAATGTGGAAGAGATTGTTGTGAAATGATTTGTACAGTGGCGTCTAGGCATGTAGTTTAAAATAGAACGGAAGGCTTCAAATCCAAATCTCTTGCTTGTTTATGTACGCACGATGTTCCTTAAAATAAGATCAAATAGTACCCCTAACTACTTTAAGCTTTCCAGCATTTGTGAACGACTTTAGTTACGTACCTATGCAGTCGCAAAATATACAAAATTCCATACCGATATGTATAGGTATACCAGTGTACATTCTTAAATGTGATTATGGGCGTTACTATGTTATAAAAACAGACCGGGATTGGAGTTCCTTTTCCGATTTTTCTTATATGGATTTATTCTAAATATTTTTGTTTAAAAATATAAAATTATATTACACAAACAAAAATTCTTTTTTCAGTTTAAGAAACGCATATTACTCATTCGCCTTTACCTTCATATTCAAATTTTGTTGATGAAGCTCCGAAAAATTTCTCATATTCCTCTTGGCGTTTTTGTGCACGACTTTCACGTTCATGCTGACGTTTATTAGCAAAACGCTGATGAATGCGTTTCATTTCTTGAACTTCCTTCATTTCCTCTTTGTCTTCATCCTAGAATATAAAAATTTAGAAAACGTACCGAGGTCACAATGTCAACTAAGAAAAACTTACACTCATATTTAAACGCAAGACCAAAGCTCGGCGACCGTCTGACATAGGTTGAGAGTAATTCATGAAATTTTTCAATCTTTCAGCTGGCGGCACGCTACGTTCTACTACTAATACTATGCGAGCCCATTGTCTTTGCCATTCATTGCGGATTTCAGCAATTTTCTGGTATGTATTGCCCATCATAGCTATTAACATGTTGACGAGAAGAACACTTACAATAACCATAAACAGGAAGAAGAGAATTTTTGCTTCGTATTCATGTTGCGTTGAAACCATAGCACTATAGTAATCGCCGAAATTGGTTAGAGACATCAAAAACATGGCCACTATTGATTCCATAGGTGAAGGCATAGGATTCGTTTCACTGTCATCGATTTCCTCGGGAGTGGCAGGGTTATCAAAGGTTAAAAATATAATGTAATAAGCTTGTGAAAAGCCCATAACGAAGACTAAGTAAATGCTTACGAAGCGTATTAAATCACCCATAACCATACGATAGATCATAACGACAAAAGGTCCGACGGTCTTAAAGCCTCTGATCAAGGAAAAAATTGTTAACAAATTGCTTTTAAGAAGATATTGGAGTTATTTTAATAGATACCTGCAAAAAAAGAGAAAGTAAGGAGCTGTGGTCAACATTATAAGGACAGCTACATGATCATCTAGCTCCGTGAGACAGGACAAACGTAACCAGGGTATGGCCATCATTAAACAACAGGAAAATAGAAACATAACACGAGAAGGAGCAGTCATCTACAATTAAGAGCAAAGCCACATTAACAAAAGCTGGTTGCGATGGAACAAAGATTAATTGAATATATATACCAAGTTTTCTACAAACATTTTATAGCCCAAAAAGCGGGCCTCTCTCAAAGCGGCCAATAGGTATAAAATTGCACCAAAAAATATAACAATTTCTGCTATAATCCGAACCTACATTAAAATGTTGGAAAATGAAATAGAAAAGCAAATAAATCTCTATTAAGTCTATGCATAAGTCCGCATTAAATATTTAGTAAATTTAAGTAATGAAATGATTTTAATTAAGTAAATATTTCTGCTTTGGCGAACTTTTTTATCCGATTTCCACGCAAAATTCCGCCATCCTTGTGAAAAGAAAGCATCTGAATAGGTTTTATAGACGTCTGAGGAACCGATAATTCTTTTTTTATGGTCGAGATATCAGTCTTAAAATATATGGAGGGCGCACTGAACACCCCATTAAGGACAATACTTGGTAGACTAACATTCTAACATTCTCGTTATAGAACAAAACGTTCATAACATAAGGCACGGCTGAAGTCATTTGTACGGCCATTAAATATCTGTGCCGCGGTTGAGAGGAATAATTTATTGATTGACTTTTGTGAAGAATATAGTGCAGATGAATAAAATGAAATTTTACCAGCCATTTAAGTTTGCGAAGCTTTTTTAGTTTTTCGAAAGTTAAAATCGAAAGAACGATTTTGTTTATGATCATATTTAGAGTATACCTGCTCGTATATGCTTTCCTAGACTATCGACATCAATCTTAGTTTTGGTTTAATGTGCGACGTTTCACATATCTCGCGCAAGTGCGAGAGGAAGTGCAATTGCGAACAAATTTCACGAAACCTCATCAAAGAATTATGCATAGACATAATGTAATGCTCATGCTTTATACTATATAGGTTTTATATATTTCACCTTGGCGAGATCGTTATCCATATTCATTAAAGGACATTCCGCATAACTTTCCCACCAGGTGGGTAAATCATCGAGTACAACCTCGTTGTCACTGTGCTCGCTGAAATTCAACCAGAAGGTTTCTGTAATAAAATAATTTCGTGTTTTTTTTCATAATCATAAAGTGGTATCTACTAACACGCGGCTTACTGTATGCCAGAGTTTTGCTTTCAATTCCGATAACTCTAGAGTTTGCATAGTGTGTTACATTTGGGTTCGATTTATCATTAGAATCTTCAGTTTCCTCCTCTTTATCTGGCGGACCGGGTCGTAAAATGAAGCTTACCAATGAGAATAGAAAATAAAATGAGAACATATAGAATTGTTTGTAAAAGCGCGACTTGACAAATGTATCCCATTTCGTTTTCAATAAATCAATGACTACACCATCCAACAGCTCCAAATGTTCTAATTTATCCTTAAGAAAATTTTAATTATTTTTCAAATCGTTTTCGTTCGAATGCGTAGATCTAACTTAACTCACCCCAAATACTACAAAATTTAAAGCGGAATCTTTATTAATATTACCCGTCTTGTCGTCTATGGTATCGATTTTCGATAAAGGATATGCGGCACAGGTTATACTGCCTAATTGCCAATAGATTTCTCTTTCGATACTCATTACATGGAAAAACATTTCCACACGTCCCAATTTGGCCGCCAGAGTTAAGGGAGTAAGATTTTGTACATTTCTAATGTGTATATTCGACCCTACCTCGTAGGCTACATCGAACATATCCATCTTTTCGTAAATAACTAACATATGGAGAACTGTGTTGCCATTCGTATCTTGAAGATCGGGATCGGCACCACGCGCCAGAACTAAACGAAAGCATTCTTCCTGCGAGAGGCAAGCAGCAAAACTTAAAGGATATTCGCCCCAATAGACGTAACCATCATAATTTGTCATGGGATTAACACCGACATACTCATGCTCCGGCGAATCATAACGTGACGCCTTTTGATCTTCCGGCGACATAAATGCGCCACAACATCTAAATAATATTTTTTAGTATTTTGCTTATTAAAAATCCTTTTTTCTCTTTTTTTTTTAAAAGCCAACCGTTCTTCCACATAAGCATTGGCATCTAGCAGGTACTTAACCATGGCAGGATCTTCATTGACTATAGCTATATGCAAAACGCTTTCACCATAATATTCATCGCTTAGGTAAATATCCATAATCAGTTTTGGATAAAATTTTAGTAAACGTTTTGCTAAATCAGCATGCAAAGAAGAAGCATTCAATAGACATAAATGCAATATCGTTTCACCTACGGCACCGCGTTCCTAAAATTCCTTTCTTCTTTTATCATAAAACTCTTCATCAATATAGCACGCAACGACTTACATTCAAATTCCAACACACAAAACGGTAAGCACCGGGATTCGATATATATTCCGCTTCTGATACTTCCGTACAATAATCATGTATGTTGAAGTCATCGTCCGGATTTTCCAAAGCTCTAATCTCTGGCAGTTGTTTGGTACGGGTACGATCTTTATTGCGTAAAAGAACCATTTTCGAGATAGGGAAATACCTTCCCGCTCCCTTATTATAGAGAAATGGTTCTACTTTCGTTTTGATCGCATGATCAATTTCGGCAAATTGTTTAGTTTGACAAGCCCTCTTCATCATATCTACTAACAAGCCGCCGCCCTTGAGATTTACAAATTTATATAAAGCCTGCGTTGAGACTCCTGCTTGTTTTTTAACACCGCTCGTTACATTGCTTTCAGTATTTCCCATAATTAAATGCTCAACGATTTAACCAAAAAAAAAATATATATATATATATTTATTATGCTTTCGCGTTTTCCTGTTTTTGTTATAACATTTTACTTATATTAAATGTATATATGTATTCGCATAATTTTAATTGTTTCTATTCGAGACCTACGAATTTCTGTATTGTTGCTATTTTTTAAATTAAAAAAACATATCGATTAAACATTTTCATGTTCATAAGTTAGCGCAATCTCGTTGTCTTAGATATTTTAATGCTTCTTTATCAATAAAATAAAAAAAAAAAATAAAAAAATTTTTTTTTTTTATATTGGCATCACTCTGTCTTTAATATTAATTCATTTAATTAATATAATTAATTAATTAATTTAGCCAATTGATTATATTAATAATCATTTATTACAAATAATTAAAGCAAATTTGCAATTACACCTGACTTTGATTTAATTCCTGAAAATCTGGAAATATCGTTACGTATAATGCAATCTCCATACTCATCGCATCTATAAATCCTCGTCTCAATTAACTTATGTCAAAAAAAAAAGAGGAAGAATGAAAAAAAAAAGAATCGTTCGAAAAATATTTGTCTATGCGACTATAGGAAATTTGTAATAACAGTAGCTTCTCAAGAAGATATTTGTCCGCAAAGTAAAACATAACCTACAAAACTCTGTTGCTATAGCTAAATATAAAATAATAACTTCCATTGAACACATCGAGGCATAATAAATTTCTTGTCGAATATGTAAATAAATACAAATAAAAACATGTTAGGACATTTCAATCGGGCCAGGCTGCCTATTAGACACCCTACACAATTTCGCCTAGTACAATCATTCACTTATTTTGTTAATCATAGATCAGAAATTAGCACAGGCATGCTCTCGTGTCAAAGCTCGCATGTTAGACAATGCCCGAAAGATCACATGATGATGTCATCCAAATTTAACAAACTTAATTTACTTGCTAACAGTTCTATTTCATTTTTCATCGAAAAAAAAAAGGACTTGAATACAATGGATTTTAAGTCGATTTAACGGCTCCCTTTTCAAGATTACCTCTATATATATATGTTATGCTAGAAAATATAGACTTATATGATTCTGAAGGGGTTACTATTCATGAAGAATCTTACGTGCACTGGGGTCCATGTAATAGACTCATGTCATTCAAATTTGATCCATAAGACATGAAGAATTAGGCTTTTTCTTTTGGCATGTGGAGGTTTACATTTCAAAAGACACCTTATATGTGGACCTATGTGGTCCAAATTCGGTAAGATTGATTTCTTTGCTGTTACTGTTATGAATCAATTTTCCCCAAGAATACATTGAAAGTTAGATCTCTTTACTTAAGTAAGGGTTCAGTTTTCGTGGGAACAGTTATATGCGACAGGGTTAAAAAAATTGCCACACCCGAAACAAATTTTTCATGTCAATTTAGAATGCGAAAGTACTACTACTTAGTGAATTTTGTCGAAAAATCTTAAAAATTTGCAATTTTTTTTTCATATAACGACTTTTCCAAATAAGGCGTTGCATGGGGATTAGTCGAGACATTTTCAACAGCGTCCGTTCTTGGGTCCAAACACGTGAGCGTACCAAATTTCATCAAAATATCGCAAAACATGCGATCGATATCGAATTTTCGAATTTTACATTGGAATTGAAAAAATATATATATTTGAGGACTGACTAATTTCAATATTAAGTTCAAGATCCGCATGAACGATATAAAGTTATCGCCTTTTCATTAACTCCGGATGGAGTCATATGCCGATTTTTCAACAAGGCCTTGATTGCGTAATCGTCACTTCAACATAGGCATAGCTAAATCCATCCGCTCAAAAATACTGAAGATATATATATATATAAGTGGGTAAGAATAATTTCAGTTCGCACATTGGTAAGAATTCGCTCATAAGCAAGCTATGGAGAATGGATCATGCATGTCGCACGTTGTTTGACGTTGATGAAGCGCCGACCGAAGGATATGGAAGGAGTGGATGTTAAAAATTTGAAGCAAATTCAATATAATTTAAATAAATTGTTGTCTCTTCCTTGGCTCGTCATGGCGTTTTTGTGTTGTCTCAACATCCGCTCATTTATTGAAGCATCTTTTTTGAAAAATTTCTTTCACCTCAAACCATCGTCATACTTATGTGTGCGATTTGGATGCATTAAGTAAATTCCCGGCTGATCCTAATAACCTGAAACTGTTACACCTTAAGCTTTTTTTATTTATTTAACTGTTAACTATGATCTACTAAACTACAGTCGATAAATTAATCTGTGCATGTCTTAGATAATTTAAAATAATTTTTCATTGTACAATCATTGCATGCCCTATGGTATAATTAAGCACAATACGAGAAATTTATTTTCGCTAAACAGACACACACACACAGTCAAACAACCGTAATGATCAAGAAAAGACGCGGAATTGTCATCTCTAACAAACCTCATTGGTTTTACTCATTCCGTTAGTAAGCAAATCTTTGAATCGTACAAAAGTGAAACGATGTCGTAGCAGAACACATGCTGGACAATACTGGGGCTAATTCTAAAAGATTTAAAATTGATCATTTAGATAAAGGTGACGACATAGCATTTCTTTTGGCGTTGTTATAAAAAGTACGTACACTTTTTCCACTCACAAAAGATATATATGCATATGCAAGGCTAGACGTTTGAGATTAGAGAAACACATTTGGATACATTACTGAGCAGTGAACAGTGTATATAGCGAAACCGATCTAACGATGGCGATATATTCTTAGGAAAAATTTAAGCTTGAGCTTTTTTATTCTTTTCTTTCGAAAACCAACTATATATATATATACGCTGCAAGTACAGGGAATCGATCATCGAGAATCGATTTGTTTTTTATGAAATCCCCACAATTGTAAAAATGAAGATAAGAAGTTGAAATTCAGCACAAACCTTTCTGAATCGTTTACAAATCCACAGATAAAAAATGGTTGTGACCTAACGACACGTCCGCCCATAATGCAAGAGAAACTGAAACAATCTCGGAAAAACGCCGGCAATTTTTTGACTTTTTTGTCTATCACTTGTGACCCAGCGAGGATATGTCCCAAAATCTGTGATCCACATGTTCTCTAGAATCACTTTCAGTTTCAAAATGATTCTAATTGATTTACTAACTTGTTCAAAATTAACTATAAAGCGACGGACACTAGCATATTCTTCACCAAAATAGAGAACTAATTGGAATTAAGACGTTAACGTTAATTGTGGACGTGTCAGTAAGGCGATAGGGACCATTTTTGTATCATATATGCAGGTAAGCTTAATGAACATTTAGATATCTTTACAGCATCGAAAGTTATAGACAAATATATGAAAAAATTATCATTTTTTTTCGAGGTTAGCTGTTTCTCATATATGTGATGTGTAAGCGGATCGCACTCAGATTTTTAACATTGAACCCTTAATCGATCAAGGGATGTTTCTGACATTGACATTTAAATTTCCCACCTTCACTTGTGTGCTTGTCGCAAATTGACAAAAATACGGGATCGGAATGATCCGTTAGAAAAAAATTGATTGTATATATTTGCAGATCTTTTCGTAAAAGTCACTACGAAATTTTGGAACATTACCTGCGATATAACTATTTTTTTGGAGATCGAAGATTAAAAATGATCAAAATGACGTATTCGGTAGTTGTACCATTAAACCGTTAAGCAAAGAGAATGGAATAAAACGGACGTAACGAGAGAGAGAGAGAATGAATAATAATACTTAGTAGATAATACTTGATTCAAGGCTTACAGCTATTTCATAGGGCTAATGTAATTTTATTATAATAAAAAATAGAGTTTTGCTATTGATATTTCGATGCTCATATCAAACGGAGGATCCTCTAATTGTCTCCCGAATACCTAGATTAAAATCTACAAATAAAATTTGGAATGACTAGCCAAAGAGTTTGTAGAGGTATACTCCAAACTGTGGTAACTTAAAATAAATGTTAATTGATGTTGGGAAACCATTTTTTGAATGGCGCAAAACCATAGGGCTTAAATAAGTTTCTATCATTCATTTATTCACTCCCAGATAAACATAACTATTGTGCTTTTGTGATAATGTGGTAATGGTGGTGAGTACAACATTTCGAATCGTTGTTAGTTTATGGTGATTGTTAAAAATATTCACTGAATATGAATTTTCTATGATGGAGGTCAAATATGCGATCTAAGATGAGTATATAAGTCTCCTACTTATTATATATTCGTTTGGGGTGATGGATATCGCAAATATTCGCCCCAGCATATGATTTTTTTTATTCGCGTCGAAATCATTTAGTATTTCTTCCCAATACAATGCCAAAGATTACAACGAAACCATAATTGAATTAAACATTTATTGATCTCAATATATTGACAAATATTTCTTTTTATAATAAATATTTTTTATTATTCCGATATATAATTATTAATGCTTTGCTCTACTTAACTTTGCATTTAAATGTCAATAAGTGCGTAAATAGTTCGTTTTGGACTTCTTTTTAATTCTAAATATGTTTTTTTTTTTTTTATTTATAGATAAATTATGGTTTATTTAAAAATTAAAATAAAATGTTGAGGAAATAAAAGATAAGACAATAATAATAATCGTGAAATCACTAGAAGAAAATAAATATATATATATATATATATATATATATGTAATATATATATAATATATAAATATAAATATATATATATAGATACATAGATAGTCAAATGAAACAGCATTCAATTTTGCACAGAAATTCATTTTACAAAATTTTGAAAAATTTATTTGAACTCTTGATAATTTTTTTTATTTATTTATTATTTATTTTTTTTAAATTTAAGTTAAAAACACTTACGAGCCATAACTTTAAACATATTACATATTAAGCTTAATTTTAATGCAATTTTTTGTTTTTTAATTTTATTATCAGCTAATTTTTGATTCTAATTAATTAACTATGAATTCAACAACAGATGACAACGATGATCATTGTTATGTGATTTTTAGGCACTTTTCATTCTTTAAGTTTGCGATGGCGTTGCGACTTTTGGGCTAAAAAAATTTTTCGAAAATATACTTTACTTTTGCTCTTCTTCTTAACTTCGTTACATGTATTTTTTTTTTTTTTTGTTTTGTTTTTTGACTCCTTCTACAAATAAAGAGAAATTTGTTGGTTTTTTTTAAATTTTACCATAAAATAATTTCAAAATTATTAGTTATAAAAAAAACTTGAAAAGACAAGAAACGAGAGTTATCTGTCTCCGGGCCAGCACTACAGTGTTTAATCGTTCGTTCGTTCTTCATGCTTAAGCTGCAAGCAAAAAAATCGTATAGCGAACAATCTCTTAATAGTATAATAATAAGTTATTATGTTTAATGTTTTTATGATCTTTACTTAACCTATAAGTTCATTTTTTTGTTTTTGAAACTGTAGTGCTGCGATACAGGGTTTTCTGCAAACTTTTACAAACTTGGCTTCGCCTAAATCATCATTTCGTTTCGGTGGTATCGTCACATTTCGCTTCGGTTGCGATAGGACTAGCTTCCTTTTGTGACTTAGATTCGTCAGCCGCTTTGCCAGGTTTTTCATTTTCCACTTCTTTTATTACCTTAGAAGGTAACTGTTGACTTTCATTTTCAATATTAATCATACCTTCTGGTGGGGGCAGTGGGATAGGTTCTTGAATCTTGGTAGCATCGGCTGGTTTCTGTTCGTTTGCAGAATCTTTAGTTGTCTCATTTGTTGAAGAGATTTTTTCTTTGGTTATTTCCTCACCTGATGCACTTTTCTGAGGTTGTGGGGCTGCATTAAAATCATTGACATTTGTAGCACTAATGCTCTTTTTTGATTGACTGCGCTTAACATTTTCTTCGGCTTTGGCTTCTAAGACGTTAATAGAGGCTTGTATGCACTTTATGGCTTCTTTGCGTGCCAAACGTATGCTATCTTTGCCATTCGTATCGATGTTGTCCAGTTTCAAAAGATTACGTGTTAACATTTCATCTAGATACACATACTCTTTATCGCCGCGTGTTCCGGTAAACTTTTCTACATGCGACATTAATTCGAGGACATCGCGTTGTATATCTTGGATTTTATTTATCGAATCCATAGTATGTGGTGTTTGAGGTGGTATGTCTTGTGGTTGTTGCGATTGTTGTTGCTGCTGTTGTTGATGAGTATTTAAAGGTGTAGGACGATGCGATTGCTGATGGAAGGATGTGTGCTGTTTGGGTGGCGTAAATGACCTACAGGGCGTTGAGGTTGAAGTCGCTGAATTCTGATTTGGTATTTCTTTATTGTTAATGATAGGCTCGGAGCGCCCTTCGACGAAGATAGGTATGGTACGTATAAAGGTACCACCGGGTGTCTGTGGCGGTGGAGGAGTTTGTTGTTTATGATAATGTTGTTGCTGTTGTTGCTGTTGTCGTTGAGGTGTGTGGTACAATTTTTGATATTGTGACTGCATCTGAGGACTAGTCTGAGAGCTTGAATATTGAGAATGTTGTGATGAAAGTGGAGGCGATGAACCCGCATGTTTATCATTAATCGGTACTTGTTGTTCATTGGGTGGGGCCGAATGCGAACGTGTTCCATGCATTTCTCTTTCTGATTTTACACCCATATCCACGGTATTGCGCAAACCCTGCTGACTAAGATTTTCTATGGGAACAGCATGATCAACCTCCGAGCGACCCGCGGGATCTTCCGTTTGTATAGCAGCGTCACAAACCTTTTTTGTCGGTGACTGAGGCATGCCAGTGTAATATTGAGCTTGCGCTGGTGGCGGTCCCATGGGGCCACCAGGAGTACCAGGATGTGTGCCCTGCGGATGCATGCCGGCATTTGGCGCATGCCTATGACCAAAACTCTGGGGCATGTATTCACGAAATTCAGCAGGCATACGATGGAAGAAGTCATCGTCTTGTTCAGTGTTGGCACGTCGACGACCAAGCGAATTAAACTGCGGAAAAGCAAAATCTGCAGCGTCATCAAAATAACGAGAAAAACCATCAGTACGAAAATGCGGATCATGTAAACTAATACGCTTACGTGAACCTCCGAAGCCCGTAAAAGGATCATGTATACGTCCTAGACGCGAACGTGGAAACATATCCATATCTATATCCATATCAGGTTCAAACCCAAAGTCCTGCTGTAAGGGCAAACAAATAAACGAAATATATTAAACCAATTGTTTTCATTAAAAGAATTGAAAAAAATATTTTAATAATAAAATTGTAGGTTGAAAGACAGACAGACATCTATCTATTCGTTATCAAAACAGTGTTTACGTTACTTTTTTGCTTAATAATTGCTATGTTTGTATCTTTTCTAACTACAGTAACAACATTTTGCAAGGTAATGACATATTATTTATAATAGACTTGTATGTAACGCCTGTGTTGCAATTTTTGCGAGAAACAATTCACGAAACTAAGAAAAACAACACATGAATATTTTTAGCTATGATTCATTTCGATTTTTTTCTTCTTCTCTTGTTTTGGTTTAGTGAAAAAACAAAAAGCCAACACTCGAATTTAATCACGAGCAGGTAAACATAGCTATCATTTTACGTACATGTGAATGAATATAAAAGGTATGCGCTTTAAAATCGGGATATAGTAAATTTCTTCACAGAGATTAAAACAACGCGCGTTTGAATTGAATGTCTTTCCCTGCAGAGAACAATAAACATATAGAAATGATACACGTTTTCATTAGTACGAAATTCCGAGTCTGTTTAGCGGTATAGCTTTGTTCGTTCGGTCGTCGCCAAAATTTACTTGGCAAATAAGCGTGGTGCGCCTTCGAACACTCCCACGGCATGGCTGAAACAAATAAAAACACTATAGTGAGCCATAACCTCTCATTCAACACACTACACCACCATCCTACGATTATTAATATTATACAAGACTTTTCGAAATAGGACGTCATATGAAAAGTGATCGAAAAAGATGTGCGATCCGATGTATATTCTATAGCGTTCAATTATCATATGTCATCGAAACTATCTCAAAAATTGCGGTCTACAGGTTAAAGCACAAGAACACAAAACGGACGGACGGGGAGACAAACTCAAACTCACTTAAAGTCGCTTTCTGAATCGATCGGTATAAAAAAAATTAGTTTATCTCAAGTCTTTCTAGGTGTTGATTGTATACACCTGCACAATCACGTACCATAGGTGACCATGTAGATAAGATACAGAAAAGAAAAATCAAAGGCTATTAGCAAATTGCAACATAAGATAAATGTCTGATATTAGCACCAAATAAAGCGCCGATCCCGTAAGTAAAAATGTAGTGATTTTCATATGTCCGTTTAAAAAGAAAAATGTCCAAAAAATAAGGTAAAGCTAATGCAGATTTTTTACTTCCTTGTTCGGCATAGTAATCGTTCGATGACTTAACTTTCAGTTAAATAGGGAATCTTTTTTTTTTAGTGTATATGTTACTCTTAGACCTGGGATACCCAGGATTCACTTCAACTACAACCGCACTACGTTTTTCATTTTTTTCGTATATTCGTCAAAGTCGAAGTTATTAATTAGTATATTTTTGTTGTTCTCTTTGTAAATAGATCAGCCAATATATACCTAAATCGATTGAAAGTCTGCCTGACTCTGCTTAGAAAACGTCGACGCTTTCTTAATGAGTTTATGCAAACATAATGACAAAGTTAACATACTCTCTCTCTGATCCTTCGCTGACCATAACTTACTAGGTAGGTGGATGTTTTTTATATAAACAACAAACAAATAATTTCCTCCCTCTCTCTCTCTCTCTCCATTCGACGCTGTGTCTTACATATGTACATTCATAACTTCATTTACATGTTTTGCAATGTACACCCATTTACGGAAAGGTACCCACACTCGTACACACACACACACGAGCGCGCGGGCACACATATATACATATTTGAGCAAGCAGTCGGATATGGTATTGAAGTCATAGATTAAAAAAAAAAGGTAATATTTGATTTTAGGACGAATCTGGTATACCTGTCCCGGCAAGTGTGAAATTTTCAGATAAGAAAAGACCTTCCTTACATAACATTTCTAGATAATTCTGCCAATCATTTGTGCAAGCTTCATATTGGGAATCAGGTTTCTCATGGCAACACTAACACTTATCTCCACTGCCTCTAGCGTAATAATCGACTTAATTATCATCTCTATTTTTACTTTATCATAAGCTCTTTCTCTCTCTCTCTCTCTCTCTCTGTTTCTTTTCGTTGATGCATAACGTGTACACACATACATAAACATTCTTATTCTTAAGTTTGTGTAGATGAAATTGGACATTGGGCACTTTGAATATCATTTGTCTGATACTTCAAATATTCGCAAAGATAATATTCGCATAAGTACTGGAAAGTGGAGGAATTACTGATTTCTCAGGGAATTTCACTTATTCAATTCAATATGTCTATCGCGATGATTTAGGAAAACCAAAACTTGTATTGTTTCAATGGTACTTTCAGAGTTCATTCAAAATTTGTCGGTTTATGAAACTTGCCCAGAAACAAATTTTGTGCAATTTTACGTTTTTATCGGCAGGACTGAAATGATTTTAAATCGTTTCGATTCATCTCCATTTATTGTAGGATTTCTACGGCGCTTTTTTTTTTGTTTTGTTTTGTTTTTTGTTTGTGTTCATAGCACCAATGCACTTTTATTCTCCAGTGCGTTGCGGTGTATAAATATAATTATTACACATGACGGTAATAAATTTACTAAGCAACATTGCCACGTTTTTTTTTTGAAAGATTGAAAACTTGAGAAACTTTCAAACAAAAGACTACTTACTCACTCTTTGAACACGGATGGAATAGTTATGCTTGTACGGAGGACAGTCAGACATATGAAATGCCTGAGATTAAGCTAATGCTACAAAGAGTGTAGCACGTCGATATTACTTCTTTTTATTACATCCTACACTACTTTGTCATGCAGGGTATATTAAGCTTGTGCAGACAGACGTCGTATGTAACACCCAGAAGGGCTTAAGATAGATCCACGTTATATTAAGCTAGGCTTGTCTGCCCGTCTGGTGTCTGTCTATGCATTTTTGGATTTCATCTATAGGTCGCAATTTATGAGATATTTTCGTGAAACTTGCTACATTGACGTGCTCTGATCTAAAGATAAACGCTTTTGTAAATGGTACGGACCGGGCAACTTCTTTTGATCACTTCCCGTGTAACGACTTAATTGAAAATTGAATATGTGGATTATTCGAGGATAGTGTAGGGTATTTAGTGTTATGACGTGTCCTACTATATAGTTTTTCTTCTTTTTTTTTTAAATTTGAAAAGATTTTTTTATTTATGTGGATTTTTCATTCAATTGCAACAACGTCAAGTAAGAAATCTGTGTTCGTTTGAAGGCGAATAAAATTACATATTGAGCGCATTAAAAGCCATATAGCTTTTTGGAAGCATTGATACGTGTCAGTTGGCCGATGCCGTATAAAGAACATTCATATAGCTTTGGCAGATATTTTTGAAATCGTAGTTTCTTACAGTTTGTGAAATTTTTTATTATCTTTTACATGATCCCTGTCCTGCCGTCTAGTGTTTATTATTATAGTCTAATTATAGCATATTTGGGGTCTAAGGGTGAATAATAGTAGTCTGCTGTGATAGTAGAAAAAACTCAAAATTTGATTACAAAACCACTTATAGTAGGTTTAGTGTTCTGGGCGGTAAACTTGCTATGACTGACAAGAACTTTCTGAAGTTTGTATTTTTTATTTATTTTTAGTTTGTGCCTGTGGTATACGCTACAAGTTTTGAATGCAATATACATTATATATAGATATATATCTTGATTTCTGGAGACCTTTTTTTACTTCATTCTTTTTTTTTTTGTTATTCATTTTCTTTTATTTTAGGAGCGCGATATTACGATTTTTCATAGTAGAAATATGTTCCATAAGAACTTTCGGCATAGAATTTGGGTTTTTTTGTGTCTGCTAGGAAAGCAGACCTTCTATCCAGAATTATACTCTTATTATATTTTAAAATAATTCTATCCGCTTGAGTGGCCGAGTAGGCAAGAGTCTCGACTAGCAATTCAATGGTCGTGGTCGTTCAAATCTCAAGTGCGGTAGAGTTTTTAATTATTATAATAATAATAATAATAATATTAATAAAAATAAAAGCCGAAGGCCTTAGATGCCAGTGCTTTAAGACTTTAGTCTTAGAAATTAAAATTGATTTCAAAAAATGATTACAGCTATTAGTTTAAGCCGAGGATATCCATTTGCTTTTAAAGATTTCAATTTGTGGGTGTGGATGGATACACAAAGTCAAGAAAGCCAATTTAAATTTCTATGCCGATCAAAATTTAGATGATTTTTTGTATTCGCATAAATTTTACAAACAGAGTGATAAGACTAACACATCCTCATCTCCCGATCTTTAATTATTATAATACAAAAAAATAATGATACAATCAATGGTAATATGAATTGAATTATATAGGATATATATAGTCTAGTGTAAGAAGATCGATACGGTCCGGTTTTCACCTGAAAGGCCCAGGTTCGACTTCTGCTTGGTATGCTTCACTCACAATGAGAGAATTATGAATAATTAGTAGAAAAAAGTTTTTAAGTTGAAGACTGGAGTTGGAGAGACACAATTACACCAAAACAGTTCGCCTGTTAATAATATTACTCGAGTATTAGTCTAGCAGAAATTTCAAGAAGACGCGATGCGCTTCACAGTTAATAATAAAAAATGAAATGGTGGGCTAATCCGCAAACTTCAGTCAGCCGTTACTACTAAACAAATTTACGTTAAAATGTCAAAGGCGATGTGCCAATGCATGCTTACGAAATGTGAGCTAAAGTGGGTTTGGGTTCATTTCCACCTACATCCAGTTAGAAGAAGACGAAGAAGAAGGAGGAATGGATTTTATTACTATTCGTTGAATTTTAATTTCCACTAATAATAAAATTATTTGTTCGTTTCGTTTTTAGTTGCATCGCATAGCCAACACACTCTTGTAAAGAGTTATTAATAATAGAAGAAATAGCTTGACTTCTAGATAGTACATGTGGACAAAATATATTGAATTTTTGTTTCAGTATTCAATTTACAAAGGCATAATAAATAATATTTCTATTGCAAGTCACTGGGTTTACACAATTTTAACCCAAATGAATAGTTTCCTAGGAAATAAATATAAATATTAAAGTTTTATACTTAATCAGATCATCAGATATGCGTTGACTCACATATCAGGAAATTATTACTTAAAACATAAGATCATGAGCATCAGAGATATCATATTAAACCGCATGCGCGGAAATGCATTACTGAATATTATTGATATCGTGATTGCGGTTCTTGGTTCTCAAGTCCTAAATGAAAAAAAAAAAAAAACATTTCTAAATTGCATGAGTGAGTGAGTAAATGAATTGGAAAAGGGTGCTAACAAACGAAAATCCTGGATATTGCAAAAGGAAGAAAACGATTATGGTAATGGCACTGCATAGTGACTGACTGCTATCTCTCCGCAAACTTGGCAATAACTACTTTTCGTTGAAATCTTAAGATTGCAAAGTTTTCTTAAGACACCCGCGAAACTAAAACTTGTTTTATTTGAAATTTATCTACCATATTATGATTCGTTAAGTTGCAGGGCGCAAACTATACTCCTTCACTGTTTACATAATCATTTCAAAATGCTTAAGTTATTTGACTTTAATTCTTTATGATTTAGAAACCTTTACGGGAAGTTTCGAAATAGAAAAAAAAAAAAACAATTGAGCTTTTTTTAGTGTTAAATTAAGTTCAGTAGCTGAAGAATTTTGCAGCTGGTCCGTTTCACTTAGCTAGAGACTTGTGCTTAGATCGTCTGCGGACTTGAGCGTCAACAGATGTTTTGAATAAATTACAAAAAATGTCTAATCCTTTTTTCAAAATCCTACAAAATTCAGGCAATATCAAGAATGGAATAATTTTTCTCAAAAAAGAAAAAAAGAAAAAAAACAAAAATATGAAAACAACTCAACGTCCATCTTTAAATATCTTACGTCATAATGCCTAATACGATTCATTTATTTTCGTGATAAGTTATGCTTTCATATGAAGGTATACTTTTCACGAGATCTGTTATATGGGGGCGAGTTCAAACCATGAACTTAGGTACACTCATTATACGAGGGAACGTTGTCCACAAAATAGCCCCACGTTATCCAAACTTGCTACAATTGATTTCTACGTCTACCTCATTCCAGATCAATTGCCATCGCAAATTATTAAAACCCAGATCTTTTCACCTCATAAAGAGTTATTTTCCATTGGAAGCCTTGTGTGGAGTGCAATCTAAAATATGCACTGATCTAGTCCGAATTTGATGTAATTAATTTTTAGCCAAATTACCATTACAGTTCAATTTTCACTATGAAATGTAGAAAATCAAATCTCGTTGCCATATAAAGACTTACTTTTCTTGTGAACTCTGATATGGGAGGAAGTTCAAAAAATTGGCGCATCGAATACAAATTTTTCACATCAATTTAATATGCGTAACGATAGGTTCTATGCGAAATTTTCCCAATTGCAAGTTTTCTCAGTTAAAGCCTTTCCCACAATAACGATTTATATGGGGATAAAGAGGTTCGCTCTAACTCACGTTGAATAGGGTGAAAACCGGCTCGTGCAACAAATTTCCTCAAAATATCTCAGCAATTTTGTAGTTTGAAGGATGATCACAAAAATATGTAAACGGACATCATACAGACAGACGGACAGACAAGCTTAAAACGTACGATTCAAAAAATAATAGCGAATCTTCTGATTGTTGTACACAACCGCACAAATTTAATATATCCCGTATCTGAAGAGATGTAGGGATTTATTAAGTTCTAGCTTTGTATCTGAACTAGTTTTTGAGTAATGAACGAAACAGATTTTGGTTTTTTTTTTTTATTTTCTAGGCAGGTCTTCTCAGTTGATCTTCCAGTGTAATTCGAGCAATTTGGCGTGCTTTTGCCAAATTTCATACTAATAGTATTGTTTTTGTGACCGAGAGAATGTTTACCACAGAGGATCGGTAAAGCATCCTTCCGTTTTGACAAAATATATGCATGCATTCGCATAGTTCGGTGATCGATATAAAAAATGGATATATACCTTACATCTTCAATATTCGCCATTACCTTGTTCACGATTTTTCATTTATGTACCGTATCGTAATGCACATATACAAATACATATTTTTCAAATCAGAAATCTTATAATTTTTGACAGCAATTTTTTTAGACAATTGTGTACAGAATAGAAACCTAACAGAAAAGAAGACCCATTGGAGCTTTTTTATCCAGTACCGTGATGACAGTATGTTGTTGATTCACTGAATTATAGAAGAAGAAAGAACTTAAAAAATACTTACACACCCAGTTAGTTACCTCTATTTATTTATATTAATTTTTTGTACTTGTCGGTGAATACTTGATTTGATGGGGATGCGGAGTTTAGGAATCTCAAGGTTGAAATTTAAGAAATTCAAGAATTGTTGGGGGATATTGGGGATATTGATCTTCTATAATTGCTTTTTTGAATTTATACTGACAGGTGCGAAAGGCGAATATATACGTTGGTCCCTCACCTCCCTGAGTATAGAATCGACTTGTGTTAGTAGTTATGATTTGATGATCAGTTAATTGACAGATAGACAATTCCACTATTCACGTTGATCTAATCTTGCCAATGGATATTTTGAAACTACGTATATACGTTTGCCAAATCTAGCGTATATTCCGTAATTAGCAGTGAAATTTCAAGTCGATGTCCGCTAAATTTGTAAAATTTTATTGACAAAATAAATTGAAATTGTATTCTCTTTAAATTTCGCATTTTCCGCTTACTTTTATACTTGACCCAATTTTGGCGAGTCTAAGAATTTCAATAATCGATGAAAAACGAATATGACGAAATACGTGTCGGGAGGAGCTTCACCCTCATTAACGCGATCTTCCTGCAGACATATTATGATTTTGGTTTTGATTTTTATATAGACGTCACGAACGCATGCACTAGCATAAATGCTAATATATATGTTAGTAACATTGGTATTAGAACCGGTTGTTGTTAGAAAAATATTTAAGAAACGACATGGTACACATACCTAAAGGTCAAATCAATTAACATTATGATAATTTAAACTTCAAAGTAACGAAAAAGTTTTTCCTTTCATTATGAATTCATTCCGAAAGCAACAAAATTAAAATTTCTTTATACATATACGCGGCGCACATATACAATTATATCGACATTGCTAATTGAAAGAGTTTTTGTGAAAAGCGCAAATGTTCATAAAATGAAAATTGAAATTATTTCTAGATATTCTTTAATTGATTTCCGTTTTCTCTTTTGTTTCTTTTTCGCTACTTTTGAAAGAATATGAATTTTTTCCCCATTAAGACAAAAGAAAAATAAACTTTTAAATAAAATTAACGTTAATGATAGAATGTTAGTGTATGTAAGTAAGTTTAAGCTTTGTGGGTACAAATTTTTACTTTTAAATGCAAAAACCTTAATATTTTTGAAAGGATGGAGGATGAGGGCATGACGCTGGGCTTAGTTTATCGTGGGTATATTAGAATTTTGTAGAGCCCCAGTTGCAATAATATTTGAAGGCAAAGCTGTTTAAAATAAATACATGCACATATGCATATGTATGTATGTACGAAAATATATCATGTATCATATACACCGGTATACCAATTTTTTGATTGACCTTCATGCATCATTACTTAAAAATAAAAGCCAAACCGGTGTACATCACATTATTAAAAACAAAAGTCTGAAGTAACACATATGTACATTTATAAATGCATACATATATGCATTATACATATGTCGTGACCCTGAGTTTTTCATATTTTAAACTTGCGAATATCTATCTATAAGTAGAAATATACAAAATATATTGCGGTATACTTTTAAAATATGCTTTGTCTTCTCTTATATCTATAGCAATAGGGTGCACCGAATGTCATAATTTTTTGCAACGTACAGGTGTAGCTGCCAAAAAATTTTGGTTTTTTTCCTCCTTACGTTTAATCTACACTTCATACCCCACAGCACTTGCGGTAGAAGGGCATATTAAATTTGTACGAATGTATGCAGCACCCTGCAGCACCCTTCCCCCCACCCACCTTTTATTACACCGATCGATTCAGAATCATTTTCAGAACCAATCTTAGCTTGTCTGTCTATATGTCTTGTTTTCTTGTGCTCAACGTACCGTCCGCAATTTTTGAGAGGTTTTAATGAAGCTCGGTACACTGACGTGTCTCGACCCAAGGACGAATGCTATTAAAAATGGTTTGATTCGGATCACTTTTCCGACCACTTCCCGCATAACGCCCTGCTTTGAAATGTCGACATATGGGCAACTGGAGGGTGGTGTAGGGTCTTTAAGGGTGCATTCCCCCCCAATGTAGTATTTGTACTTGTTATTTTTATAAAACAGCCGGATTGCAAAGTAAAAAGTAATGCTTACAATTTTACATAACAGGCATGGAAGCTCTATTATGCTCACGTTTGAATTCTGTCTTGTATTGTATAACTGGAAACTTTTAGACCAGACAAGATTGCACAGACCATGAATTGAAAAAGCGAATTAAAAAATTCTTCTGCCATGTCGCTCAATCAGATTAGTGCCAATACTTGGCAAACTGTTTGATGGCAAAGTGAAATTCATCTTTTTATTTATACACCTATTTAGGGGGCACATTAGATTTATCAAAAACATGTGGATGTAGCTCAGTGAAATATGCGTTGCAGTTTCCATAAATTATATACATATATGTATATTTTCCTGATCGAGTGGAAGTGACCGAAATAGCCATGTCTATCTCTCTTTGTGTTTCTCTTTCGTAAAAATGTTAATTATTACGACTTTAATATTTTACTTTGAACAACAAACTTGTTCTCATCTGTTCATCTGTTCTTTTTTGTATGTACTCTCGTTCTTGCAGCCGCTGACGATTACTGCAGTTACTTAACTTTTCCAAGATTCTCGTACAATTGTATAAAGATATGCATTCAAATATATGCGATATACAATATATATGAATATGATTTACGATATCGATGAATCGATATAAGGATTCTTTTACTCTATCTTGCAATCAAATATTGGTTATAAGCTATCTTCGTAGTCGAATTTAACTTCTTTCTCGCGGCCTTAATTTTCATCGAAGGCGTTCGGAGATTTAAGGTGTTTCGAGACTTTTATAGAAAAGTGAGATGCCAAGTCACTTTGGCAAACAAAATTAAATGAATTGATTGAAGTGAAATTCAATTTTCAATTTGTTGTTCAAAGATCATCATCATTCTTAAAGCGAGTGATTATTGATGATAAAAAGTGAATGATGCACACAACAATGTCAGTGGACAAAGGCTATGATGCACTGACAGTGTGAACAATTAAATTGTCCCAACTGGGAAATTGCAACCGAGTGCTGGGCTTGGAAAAGCTATTATATTTGCATTTAATAGAGCCACTGCTAGGGCAAAGAATTTCACGCTAACAGACACAGTGACGTAAGTAATCCATCAGGAGCGAGACGAGGAACTTGCCAATATTGTTCCCGTTGTTCGCCATGTCAACATGCCCCCCATACTTTAGTAAAATTTATTGCAATTTGAACAGTCTTAGCGTCTGCTTTGCTACCCCCGTCGTAAAGTTCATTGCTTTCCATTGCTTCTTCAAATTCCAAATGTATGTATAAATCTTTAGGAAGCAATTATCTTTTTTTACCTACTCTCACAAAATTTTCATAATAAATTGATAATGAACAGCAAGGGCAATGAATATCCTTTGAATTCTTTACTTTATTTATTTTCTTTTTTGTCCCAATATTTCGGCTCGAGAATCGCAATTTTAGCGGCTGATGGGAAATCAATGAAAACAAATATTATGAATAGTAGTAAGTCGGACTATCTTATTCTGGCCGAAAAACCGAACTATGTTTACAAATGCGTACACGGATTTTCTCTGCGCATGAATAAAACAGTTAACAACAGTGTGTGTCATTCATTATATATAGTTTACCGTTGCAGCCAAGTGACCGAATGTTGACATTTTATATTGATTATACAGTGGACTGCTAGCGGATGAACATACCATATTTCCAATTCTAAAGTTAATATACTTTTTAAAAAGCAGTGCTCTCTTCCTTTACTCTAATGATTGATCTGAAGAATTCCAGGCTTACAAATTACTTTCTTACATGACGCCAATCCAAATGTTGTTTAGCCCGCTTTGCTTAACGTTTGCTGATTATGTAGAGTCACTTCACATTGACCGCGAACATATGCATGTTTGGTACGGAATTATGCATGGATTTAGTAATATATCCCAATCCGATCGCAGAGAATGAGCAACAATGCAATCGCAGTTTTGTTTAGTGAAAATAAGTCCAAATTTCAATGACTTTCCTTTAATTGTTTTATTTTATTTTATACTTGCGCGTGTAAAAAGAAAAATTCGAAGGAAAACGTCAGTTACTGTTAAAGTTCGAAATTTAATATTCACTGAAGACATATTTACTTTGTATCTAATACGGATTTGCGGATAAAGTTTCGATGCTTGTTTGCACTTTTTATCTCTTTTTGTCACAATGAACGTAAGAAATAACAATGTGTTCGTTTTAAGCCAAATGTCACCGCTTCTTGACATTGTGGTTGGTTTATGGTCATTAAATGGTTTTTTTTTTTTTTTTTTTTTTTTTTTTTTTTTTTTTTTACATATATTACTGTTTATACTAACCTGATAGGAAGCCGGATTCGGCTGTTGAGTTTCCTGCTGCGGGTGCTGCTGTTGGTTAACTCTAATATGCGTGCTTGGTGAACCATAAGCGGTATGCGGATCACCGGGTACATAATGCTGCGCTTGTGTATGATACGGAGCAGCTGTTGATCCAACATTACTGTATTCATGATTTATTGGGATATTAATGCCAATGGGGGCGGCTGTGTCATAGTTAGAGTTCTGGGAACTTGACGAATTAGAATTTGGTATCACAGTGGGTTTCATGACGCAAACAATTTTTTGAAATGAATTTTTAAACTGAAAGTTTCGTTTTTCTAATTTTCACAAATTTACGCAACACTATAATTAAAAAAAAAAAAAAATAAAAAAACAAAAAAAAGAGAATACGCTCTTTGCTTCAAATCTTGTCGCTCTCGTCTTTTCTTTTTTTCACTCTAATTTCGGTATTTTTGAAATTTATTTATTTTTTATTTTTTCCGTTTGGCTGTTTTAGAATTTCCCAACGCTCGAATTTTCTAAAATTCACTCGTTTTTATTGGCCAATAATCTCGTTGTCGTCGTCCCCGTTGTTATATTATTCTCTGTTCTCAGGCAAATGAACGTTACAAGGGATGAGAAGCAGGTCAATTTTCTAATGAGTTGGTTGATGTTTGCTTTTTATTCTTAATGGGCGACGATGTTGGAAAATTCTACAAACCGTTAATTGAGCGTTTTTCTCATAGCTTCTCACTGCAGAATTTTTCTTAATTAGTCATGAATTTTCGTGAATTTTTTTTGGTTTTTTTTTTTTGAATTTTCATTTATTTTTGTTATATTTTTAAATGTTTTCAATTAATTTTTCCAAAATAGCATGTAATGTTTTTTTTTTTTTTCTGATTTTGATATTTCTTAATTTTACTTTTTTTTTTTTTGGATTTTCCTATGACTGTGGATTGGACGGTTCGAAACCTAAAAAAAAATATTAGAAATTTATTTTTGTCTTTAATTTTTACTTCGAAGCGTTACTGTCGTTTTAAGAAAGTATCAACTGCTTGTCGTAACGCGACCAATTGCAGTTGTGGCTAATAACACTTATATGGTAGAGAGAAGTGACGTCATGCATTTAATATATTTCTGCAACTTTATTTTGCTTCTTTTGGTAAGGTTGCGACGTTGTATTGAAAAGTAATAAGTGACTGTGAAAAATTTATCTCCTTCTCTTTTTAACATTCAAGTGCAGCGCTATAACCCCAGTGCAATGTTTTCTCTTTCTAGTCACTAAAGCAATTCAAAAATTTAAGCATGAAAAAAAAAAATTGAAGCTATTTAAGACGCTCGCATACGTAGAAACACTTAATATTTTTTTTTTTTTAGTTATATAAGTATAGATATAAATACATATGTGTACGTATATATATATATATGCATGTATATATAGATGTATCGAAATGAAATTCCGTTTAGGCAAACAGTTCGCTTTGTTTCCGCTTTGCTTTTACCGTATTTTCGCTAGCAACACTTTCTCTGCGATATTTCACAAAAGACTGAAATATTTGCTCCAATCTATGCGTTATTTGGTCTGGCTTATTAGCTACAGCTTTTTATAATTTATATCCGAAAGACATATTTTAGTTTACTCTCTTTTTTTTTCTTGTTTTTGTGCCTGTTTGCCTTTTATATGTGTACATTTTGCTCTTTCTCCTGAATCTTGCTTTCTCTCTCTCTCCCTCTCTCTCCACCCCTCTCTTGCGTTTTTTTCAACTTTCTTGAAGTGACGAGAACTTTCGCGACTTTATTGACCATTATTATTAATACACAGAGAGCAAGAGTATTTGGTCAGTAGATTGTCTGTATAAAAACGTAACGAATATTTCTACGTGGTTGTTTAGGCACAGTGGGATCGAGAAAATAAATTCGTCAGTGGTTTTACATGGTTCTGTAAAGAAAAATGAAAATAAATTAAGAAAACGCATTAAGTGGGGCCCATAATACTTACATATAACAGATATTAAATATGAATATGAAAGAGAGAGAGAGAGAGAGAGAGGTCTATTTTCATATATCGTCTGCATGCATACATATTTAATTTTAAATTTCTTATATTGCAGCGTCTTGTAGATAATTGTTATATATATGGGTTTGTGGCCAAACCAACAGGAAGACCTCAACAAACCAAAATATCAAGCTTACAAGTACAAATTGTGAGATTTGTAGCCATAATTTAAGATAACGACCGTTTTTTCTTTTTTTGATTTTCTAATATAATCCGAAAAGAGTGAAAATAATAATTGGGTTCGGTTATGATTTTCTAGATAAATCTTTGAGGTCTTTATCATTACTTTAATGGACTGACAGACAAATCCGGCAATTCATTTTAATATCAATTATTTAGATAAACATATCTTTAGACATTTAAATGCTTATCCAACTATCACTCCCATTTTTATTCCTATACGACAGTGTGTATAACATAGTTGGGATAGTGTTCATGGATTTTGAAATGTGTAAACGGCAGAATACACTTTCCTGAATAATGTTAGGAAATTTTAATTATCTAAAATGAAGAGATTTCCTTTATTTTGAATGCCGTTCTAATGTGTGGTTTATCTCATAGCTACATACATACATATATGAGGGATTTATATACAGATACAAATTGTTGAGCGGCCGATGTACACGCACTATTTATTGGTCGGCATAGCCTTTTAATTAAAATGAAATCACTCTACGCTCTACTTGCCCGAATAACTAAGTTTAGTTAGCATTCTTCAACTAAATACATTAAACTGTGTAATCGGCTAAACTCTCTTTTCTTGAACAATTTAAAACATGAATATTACGGCCAGGTGCTTAAAGAAAGTTAAATGTTCTGTATGCAGTTGTCTTGATCATCAGTACCTCTGCCCTTAAGGTTGTAATTAACTAAATTTTTTGTTTGATAGGCAAAAGGACAACTTTTGCTTTTGGCAAATGCAATACGCAAATTATCAATGAGGTTTTGTTCCGCACTGCTTAAAAGTGTTATGAATAAATTCGTATATTTATTTCATACTATAGTCGATTTTCACTGTACCACGCAATCGAAGATTACTTTTATATGTTTATATATTTAGTTTTCGACAGACAAAAGATATGATAGATGAAAGTGGGATTTTAATCCGACTTTCGCTAATGGCGGGTATATACGTTCTTCTGTTGAATTCTCGCATTTTTAAACTGTTCTTCACATATTATGTAAAAGTATTATCAACAAATTTATTTGTAAAACGCTGTTAATTTTTGTATATTAATAATAAAAATAATAATAATAATAATAATAATAAGTTATTATTATATTAATACTAACAATTCAAATGAACACTTATTTGAGTTCTTGACATTGACATTTGCTTAATTTTATATAAAAGAAAGTCATTATATTCATCATTGAGTGGCAATTCGGCTACAGTTAAACGTTAATGTAGCGGTAAATCCCCAAATTTAAAAAATGTAAGCATTCTTGATTTTTAGAAAGTACGGGAATGAAAGTCAGTATTTATCGTTTAACATATATTTATTATAGTTTTTAAATATATCTCTATTTATACCCTCCATTCATTCTTTGAATCAATCTAAGCTTGTATGTCCGCATGTCCGTCTGATAATTGTCTTTGAAATTTTACGTTCTATCTGTAGATTGCAATTTTTTAGATATTTTGATAAAATTTGATACACTGAGATATTTTGACTCAACGAGCACGTTTCCGATCACTCCTCACATAGCCACATACATTTTGAAAAGCCGCTATATGGAAAAAAATTGCAATTTTTGAAAATTTTTTACCAAAATTCGCTATGTATTACTACCTTGGCATTCTGAATTGATATCAAAAATTTGATTCGGCTGGAGCAATTTTTTGAATCCGTTTCCGTATCACCCATTCCCACGGAAACTATATAATGCTTATCTTGAAATGTAAACTCTTATATGTCAAAAAGACCTAATTGTCAATGTTTTATGATGAAAATTTATTCAAGATAATCTTATAATTTGACATAAAAATCAAATGAACCAAATTTGCAACGCGTGATTTTATTTCTTAACCCCACACTATATGTAAGATTTAATATTTTATGAGAAAAATTGGTCCATTAACGGTAGAAAATTTAAATCGCATAGGACTCTAACATATATATATATATATACATATAGGAGTTATCATGGAAGGTTAAGAAGTAAATTAGATTGCGTCATGTAATGTTTAATGCGTCCTCCAGTATGCGGTCTTTCCTGAAAGGTGCGCCTTTGCATGAAAATAATGTGTAATTTTTGGTGTATTATTAGCAAAACATGTGGATAACTGTACTAGGAGTAGTGGTGTAGCGTACCTAGACGTCGGCCTCGCCCGACTATATTCTTCTTACTTGTTCTAATCTATCACTTTAGATATGGTTGTGAAAAAACATTTATAAGAAAATTAGGGCAATGTATGCGAGTTACTGCAAGGTCCTAAATATCAACATTGATCACCTTTGATTTATCTGACTTTCCTTATATTTCTGTGCGAACAAGTTAACAGGTTTGTCAATTCCGCTAAGAAAAAATTATGCCAACTAATTGCGAGTACATTCTTGAACATTCGATTGGTGCTGTTCTTTTAAACAAACCAAAATTTGCTGAAAATATTTGAAATCGTATGTAACAATAATATGTTCGATACTATCTGTTATATAATATTTTCCGATTTCGTATAAAAACGGTTGTGTTATTGAATAATTGATACAAGTTTAGTACGAGGTGGGGAATATTAAAGTTTCCGTCTAACTCGAATAGTTTCAGTCGGTAACTTCGCATTGTCCTATCGGGAATGTCTTGCATTTAGCTCGTGAGTAATGATATTAGGAGGAGTGTTTTTGTCGCAATTATCCAAAGTAAAAACGCCATTGTATGTCGAATTTTTGCAATTCTGTATAATTTATGCAAGATTTACAGACGATGCCTAATTTTTGATTTATAGACAAAAACAATCGTGCAAAATGGATGCAACGAAGACTAAAACAGAGCAGAGAAAAATATCTATCTTCCTAAAGAAATATTTAAATGAAAATAAAAAACTCTCAATATTTAATTTACTAACTTTTTTGTGGATTTAGTGTTCTCCGTGTGTTAAACAAATAAAATTACTAGAGGGGTGCAAGGCCCGCCATTAAATACCCTGCAGCACTTCAGTTAACGCAGTCATTCATATTTAACGCCCTTTCAAAAGGAGGCGTTTTCTTGAAAGTCTGATCGGAAACATTATCAATTGCATCCGTGGTTGGATCAAAACCGGTTGATTCACAAAATGATTATGAATCGATCGGTATAATAGAGAACGTGGGTCCACGTCAAGTCCTTCTGGCTGCTGCATACGCCCGCACAACTTAATATAGCCTTGTACGTAAGTGTAAGTGACGCAGCATATGAAAAGTAACGATTCCCTCTAATTGTATTCAAATTGTAGATCGTTTCTCTTTACCCGAATTCTGCAGAGAGTGCGACAAAAATAGTACAGTTATTGTTGCAATCTTCATTGGTCCGCAAGGTTATCAATTAATCCGCGAGTTTGGAATGATGGCAGATTAATTTTTTACATCAAAAAGTTGGCTGGAGTTGGTTAGTGCTTTACATTACTATTGCATTTTGGTGGCGTTGCGACCTGTTATCTGTAGAAGTTCAATATTTTATTTCTTCCTTCCTATTACTAGTTGTTGTACAATCTTTGTCACTTAGCTTTCTCTGAAATTTGGTTAGTTTTGGTTGGTTGGTTAGTTAATAATAATGTGCTGTCTTCCAGATATCTTTGCTTTGCTTCAAGGTATCTAAACAGTGTCCAGCTGTTGTGTTTTGATCGTAATATCTACAGTGCGTCCGTATATTTCCCATGATCTCGGCTAGCATGTGTCTTGCCCTTTTGGTGTTTGTTATATTAATACGCACTATTCTATTTTTACGCCGGCTAGACTAACGACTAATAAGTGTTTCGATTTTCTTATCTGCCGCCCGGAAACGTGTTTCGCGTGACTCGACCGGAGAAAAAGTTTGAATATCTTTCGTCATATGGGCAGATTATTTATAGAGTAGGTCGGTCAGTGCAGCTTGTTACGTAGAATTTCAAAACTGATAGAGTGTTGAGAGCGCAAGTGTTGAAGTCGCCGTCAGATTTGTGAGGAGACGCATAATGGCGCTCCTTGGAAAGGGAAACCAAGCTAGAAAGGCTAATTCCGCAACAAGTTCTACATCATTCTTGTCTAATTCTTTATCTTTATCCCATCTCTATATATAGAGTGTGACAAGAATACCACAATATTGTGGTCGTGTTTGTGGTTCATAAGTATCGCATATTTCTAGTGATTTAACCACTGTGCAAAATATGTTTCGTAAGGTTTATATACTGATTGATTGAGGTTGTTTTCAACCAAACGATCAGCTGTCGAAAATTGAATACACACTTAATGCTTAATAGATTTCTAGTTTGATAATAAAAAGAGAAAAACCTTTAGTAAATTCATTCTCTGTATGTATATGTACACATGGAGAAGCTAATGAATGCGTATCTCTCTTTTCGCATCACATCCGTCACTAAAGCAAAGATATGCCAACTTTATCATCGGATTTGCAACGCATAGATGTATACGACGGAGGCCTGAATAAAATGCATTTAATAGAAGTGAAAGACTAAATTTAATTATCATACACACTCATACACATAGAATAGTTTTTTTTTGGAATAGGATGGCAGCCACTTCAATTAGAATGAAAGTTCTCAAAGTCAAAATTTGTATATTCATTTATCTTGATAGGAAAAAAGGAGCGCTAGCAGCAAAAGCGATCGGTCAATTTTGCTTTTAATCGAACACATTTTGGCATTTAATTTCTAAAAGTAATTTCTATCATCTGCTTACAATAACTTAATCTGATGGCTTGGATTTGCTGTGCGTAAGTTTTTTTAGAAAGATTTGGTTACGGACTTCGTTCATGAAATGGATTAACGCTTTCCAAAGTGGAATATCAATTGTTACTTAATGATCTTACATATATATATCCTTAAAGATAATAATTAAAGAAAATTATAATTTTCCTTGTATTAGATAGCATCGTCGTCGAGGTCAGCTTATTAAAATTTTGCCGAATCACTTTTCTCGCTGATTTCAAATATCACGTTATTTTACGTTCATAGGATTGAAACAGTCTTGACATTATATATTAATTGTTCCACGAATAATCGAAACTAATTAATTCCAAAATATCGAAAGGCAAAAAAGTAATGTTGGGTATTAATGAGACGACTTAGGCTGCATATAAGTTGACTCTTATTACACAAATTCAATACGTATGCCACACACATCACAGTTTATAAATAGATTTATAACGTAGGAATAATAATATGCATGTATGTCGGTATATACGTACTTGTTTTTGAACGCATACATACATGTACGTATATTTATAATTCACTATTTGAGTGTGTGCGTTTATTTAATAAGAAACAATATTAATAATAATAATGTAATAGAGTTAGTTGAGTGTGTTCGTTTACTTAGTTTTCAAAAATTATGACAATCGAAGAAAATTATATAAAATAAATTAATTTAAATAAATAAAAATCTTGTTTAGCAAATTGCTTAGAAAAATTAAATTTTGCTAAATGTTTTTCTTGTTCTTTTTTCTTGTGTTGTTAAAACAAAATTCACAGTTGACCGTCTCTTAGATGTGTTGCGGTAAGGAAATGTGTTTTTAAAAATCAGTGACTAGTGATAGCGCATAAAGCAATCTGTTTACACCTAACCACGTAGTCATTTCATATATAAAGTACTTTTCCTTTAGCTGAGCGCATCCAAATTAGGTGCAAAGACTTTTATCTTCGATTTTCTCCCTTTTCATGAACTCATTTTCCAATAATCCATCCCATGGATGTGTGGGTGTGGATTAAAAACACTTCCAAGATTTCCATATTAATAATATTTTCAAATAATTTTTTTTTTTTTTGCAAATGCTTTCTCAAATATATTTTTGTTCTTATTTGGATCGCAGTCTCCCCCATTTCTCTTTGATAGACACAAAAAGCGTTAATAATTTAACATGAAACGCGTATAAGCAGACTAGTATTCCTGTCTTTAGTCATTCGGTTCTTGTGTCGATTGGATTGAGTATGCGCTGACGGGAGCTTCTTGAAATTTACAATTCTTGTCCACGAAGCCGAATGAATGTTCCTGCACTTTTACCAACACTATTACGCACTGCTTCGATATTTACATTTGAATTGCTTGTTGTTCGCCGACCAACCTTCCGGAACTCTTCAAGTACTCTTGACACACAGTCAACGAAGTTGATTCAGTTTTTAACCAAATTTGCGATCTGTGACCGCCACACTTTCATTACTTTTAGATGAAAACACGTTGCTGTCTCGTGTAATGCTCGATTTTTACTAACCTTAAACTGTTAGCTGTCAAAATATTTTTTTTCTTTGCGGTTGTCAACGCTTTACCCCACAAATGGCGACAAATTCAAATCTTGCGTATCCTATATTAACCACTTTAGCGAAGAATAGCTGAACTAGCTGAAGTAATTATACGATCTGTCCATCAATCCTGTATATTTCGTCCACGCTGCCCAAGGTTTTTGAGGAGTTTAAACGCAAAAAAAAAAAAGAAGTAAACTTTGAAAAATTAAATAAATGAATAGCAATAACGATATCGCGTAGAGCATGAATATCAAGTTATTTTCTAATAAGTAAAATATATTAAATAACTTTCATCGACACTTTCTCATGAAATTTTTCACCTTAGTGTTCCTGTAAAATATTCGCTTTTGCCAAGAGAAGTATTGGTCCGTTCTTTAGATTTTTTTAATGACTAACTAAGCAAATTGTCACTTAGTTGTATATTCTCGCCTTGTGCTTGGTCGCTTTCGGCCATAAAAGAAAACAATGGGTATCCTTCTCATAGTTGTTTCGATTTTGTATTAATTTCGGTATTCCGAAGGAGCAGAGTCCTAAGAAAACGCTTCGATCTAAGTTTTACTATAAAGCAGAGATGTTAAGTCGTGAAAACCATACAGAAAATATTGCGTTGTGACTTGTGATGTCTCTGTGATACTGTTTAGAATACGGCTATCAATATCGAAACGAAGCGAAAATATCTCGCATTAAATGTAATGCTTCCTTATGAATGATGTGTGGTTAGGTTGAACGTACTGTGCCTTTTATGCCACATACACATACATATATATTGTTTTCTTTCTTGTTTCTTTTTACTGTGACTCCATGCGTAAAGACAAAAGATAAATGAATTAAAAAAACGTAAATAGAAACGAAATCATGTAAAAGAATTTTTTGAAGAATACGTTTTAAATAAATTTAATTAAAATCTAATTGACAAATGTATTAATTATTGTTGCAATTTATACATAACTATATACACTCTTAGTTCAGATTGCTTTCGATTTCCTCTATATAGTAACAAAAACGAATTGTAAGTTTATATAAATAAATTTTCTTTTAGCTGCGATGGCGTTCCATTACCATATATATATATATATATATACAGTGGGTCTCGTTAACATTGGGTTTCGCTCGACAAAAAGTAAACGCTTGTTAAACTTAGTCCATGGTCCAAACTTAAAAATTTCTTTCATTATTTTGTTTTACTATGGAAAATGATAAAAAAGATCACAAACGAAATATTATTTCAGTAGACAAGAAAATGAAGACTAGAATTTGGCAGGGAAAACGTCCAATTCTTAGTGGAGCGACTGATGATCTGTGGAGAGAGCTGTTGAGAGCAAATATAACGGAAAAAATGAACTTAGAAACGTGTGTTACCTGTCTCAGGTTCCTCTGTCACTTTCTTGTACCAACGGCGAGCAACGGTGAGCATCGCAATGGTCATGTTATAATTCGGTATGCATTGGGCCAATGGGGTCGGAAAATTCGTATTTATGATGGATGACATTTTAAACAAGGAGGAGTTTTTGAGGATATGGAAGGAAAATTGAAAAGGAAGAACGGACAAGTTTGGTATTAGAAACATTTAAATTCTACCAAGTTAACGACTTCAAGCATAAGTCCAGCTTAGTTCAAGAATGGCTCTTATGTACCTGCCACAAACTGCATCACCCTCTTCCACCACCAGGCATCAACCATATCAAAAATATGGGGGATAAATTAGATTAGGCGTGTACAAAAACAATCAATCTCTTTCGTCCAATATGTGAAAAAGTGAGTATAAGAAGAAGGCAGTAAAATTCCGGTTCCCTACACAAGAAAAATTTTATGAAAAATGTCAAAACGTTTAAGTGACGTTATCAAGGAAAAAAGGTACCCCTCCAAATATTAATTTTTCATAATATACTGTTTTTTTTCTTCGAATCCCTTTTTACATGAGTAAAACCCAATATAAGTGAGACTCACTGTACATAACTATCGTTAATACCTCTTTTTAACGCTAACGAAAGCGACGAAATGATATATGAATTATAGCCAAAGACAGGTATTAAGCATTAATTTCGCCAATAAAAATTATTGGTTTATCGTTGCACTTGTACTACAAAAGATTACATCTTTTTTTTTTTTTTTTTATATATGTGGGTGTGTTTTCATTGCCTTGATTTAGTTTCGCTTTACATTTGCTTTTGCTTTTATTGTGTGGTTTCTGTGTGTGCGTGTGTGTTACAAAAAACACCAAAACAATATTATTAGATATACTCGGCTTGCAACGAATCCTTGCAAGTCATCACTTACATAATAAGTTATTACTTACAAATAAATGTTTGCAAAGACGAAAGAAATATGTATAAAATATTGCAAAATGTGCAAAATGTATATCTAGAGGGTATGAATTTCTCGTTATTCTCTCTAGTTAGCCTATATCCTATATCCTATATCTGGGGTTGAAGGAGAACGCAAGACTGGCTAATAACAAGACTGGAGTTCTTAAGTTCCAAAATGTTTATATATTCTATCTATTTTGAACCCCCTACCTGACGTACAATGAGAGAAAGAATTTAAGATAAAGACGTAAACGTGAGTTGATTGAGTTCGAAGAGCGGCAGACAGGCGAACATGAGTCCTCTAGCTAACGAATCATCCAAGTTGTTGAGTATCTGATGCAGATCTCTATGCATCGTAAGCGTTTGATAAATCTAATACAACCTAGGTGATGATGGGCATCAAAATAAACAAAAGAAAAAATCTACATAACTAATATGGATTTTTATTTATTTATTTATTTTTTTTGTTTTCTTTTTCGGTTAATTGCTTGTAAAAACCAGATACTTATATAAATGCATATGTATACGCGCATGTACACAATTCCATATTCGGGTAAGCGATATTGTAAGCGTTTCTATCATATTATAGTTTATAGTGCTTTCTAGAAAATTTTGAAAGTGATTCATAAGAAAGACGTTTTTATTTATTTTGTTTGTATTAAATATTTTATGAACTTTTCGCTCTTATATATTATTAAAAGTCATTTGATATTATTATTCACTTATTGGTCGAAGAATATTCGGATCAAGAAACTGAACTGACATACTGACTGATATACAAATTTTCGAATTTTAAGATTTTTTTTCAATTCTAGAGAGCGAACTTAGGCCAAGGATACACGCATTCGTTCGTTGTGGTGTCATAACGACGCGGCGTGTAACCGGAAATGTTTAGCTTTATATATAGGAGGTTGGATATGAAAGCCGATATCGTTTAGATTGTTGCTCTTATAACTTCGCTAATTTCGTGGTTATCATTTAAGCGGGAGTCCGTCCTGCAGATAATATAGAAACGATACAACAATCGGTCGCTTTAGTTAAGCTTAGAACTGAAAATGAATCCAAGCCATCTGTTGCCAACTTGTAACAAAAGCAATAAGGTTACGCTCCAGTTAATTACAACTTCCATTACATACGAATTGAACGCATGAAATGATTGAAATTTATTTCTATTTCTTGTACACATCATAATTTTGCCTCTTATTGAATCTTTGCGGAGTCTTTGTTCAACGATTGTTGCAGAGCTGCCAGCATTTTTCGTTATTACGTGGACTTCGCTTTTAAAAATAGCTGGAAGCTATTTAACATTGCTGTGCTAATGAAAGCAAAAATAATTATATTTTTCTGGTTTTTTTTATTATTGAGTTTACCTGCTATTTACATGTCGTCTTACAATGGTTTTCCCATCGGAAAACCAGAAGTTCAGTTGTAGTGTTTCGATGATAAGAGCTTGACACTAAACAATCAACTACGCGGAGATGTTTACGAAACACCTTGTCCTCTATCGGATGCAGACCTCATGCGCATTTGGTGGATTTAATATTTTTGTCACGCGAAAAAATAAAGACAAATCATTTCCATTTGTACAAGATGTGCATGTTTGCTGCAAATTACCGCTACGATCTCCCGATCTTAATCTGTTAAGCGATCAGCTTCTAATTAACCAAACTCTTTGTATATTTCAGGAAATTCCATTAAAGTGTAGATAGAGTACAGTGAACACATTGGCACGTTTGAAATAACGAAAGTTTGCAGCGCGAAGATCTACACGGTGGAAAACTTGTTACTGTGAAATAAATAAACATATCTGGAGTTTTAAAAAAAATTTATCGCCTTTTTTTTTCGAACGCAGTATTATAAACTGCTCAGGTTTTTAAAGTTTTATGGCTTTTAGTATAGAGTTTTGAGTTTGCTTATAAGCTTAATGAAATCTTAAAAAACTTTCTAATCAAGTTCAGACTAAGTAAGTGTGCAACAATAAATATCAAGAAAACTCATGTAAATAAAGCGAGACGTGTAAATATGGTGTGCATTTTGTACAAGAATTAATGGGATGCGGATTAATTGCCTAAAAACGGAAATGTAATCTACATAATATTTACGATACGACGCACGAAGTCTGTCAGTCACCACAAGTCAGTGGTGAATATTAAAATATTCGGTCAGACGCACCTTTTATTATAACGGTCGATTCAGAAAGTGATTCTAAGCTTGTCTGTCCGTCTGTCCATTGCGATGTCTTGTTTTTTTGTGTACAACGTACACAACAGGTCACAGATATTTTGATGAAATTCGGTACACCGTCGTCTTTTGACCCCAGGACGGGTACTATTGAAAATGGTTTCGTTCGTTATTGGAATGGCTGGAGTGTATGTAGGGTATTTAGCGAACGGCCGTGGCTCATTACAATGTGTTCTTATTTGCTTTATTTGAATTGCATATAAATTTTACAAATTTTTTTTAATTATTAACCTCTTATATATTAATTAAATTATATATTTTATTATTATAACTAGACTTATAAAATCCCCTTTTCTGTATCCCGCATTTTATTTTCATTTTAGTTTTAATAAAAGATGCTGTTTATGGCGCCAATTGAAGGTGAGTCCGTTTTTGTTAATTTACAAAATAATTGAACAAAACTTGTTTATTGCAAAAATTTTCGTTTTACAAAAACTAAAATTTCCTTCTTTGGCTCAAAATCAGTACGAAGCATTTTTTTTTTTTTTTTTTTTTTTTTTAGTTATCCCCGGAAATATTATGAACTTTGTTATTTAGTTAGCATACTTCGTAGAAGTATGCCTTGAAGATGCTTAAACATAAACGTATATGCTTTTAAATTCTGTATCATACTAAGAAAGTTCATCTCTCTGTCGATCCATTTGTTTGTGGACTAAGAACGGCGATGAATTACGCAAATATTTCACGAGACAGGAAAAGGTTAAATCACAATCGTAACGAATGTTTCATATGTTTTTCATATATATTGCTTATACTGTATTTATCGCAGACGGAACAATAAGTTTTTAACAATTTCGAATTCCGTTGAGAGGTCCTGACTGTCGTCTATATATATATATATGTTAACAAAAATTCCCTCAAGTCGAATTCTTCAGTGACAGAGGAATCATTTCAAAGTAATTTGGTGTTTGTGAGTAAAATGTCTCGATGTACTGTATATATATGTAGCGATATCGGGAAACAGGGATTAATGTGCGAAAGTTTACATTTGTCTTGGTCCTACATTTTTTTAAATCGTGTATTAGTTTTCAAAAATTTTCATTTATTATATCGTACATTTTACCCGGTACGGATAAAAACATGTTACACACAATCCATAAGCCGATTTTTAAGGCAAGACCATGTATTATTAAAACAAAAACAAAACAAAACAAAAAAAAAAAAAACGGAAAATGATCTCGTTAATATGATATATGATATTTGCAGTTTTACCAAATTTGAAAAATCATTTCTCGAACATTGACGACAACATTTTATGGAGAATTGAGATTTTACACACATTAAAGCATTAAAGCTACGTACACATATGTACATATGTTTTTTGGTGATAAGGCTACATAATATTTGTGGGAATGTGCATGCGCAACATCCAGAACGACTTGAGATAGGTTCATTTTTTACTAAACGAATCAATTCGTTCGTCGTTTCTTCGAAATCGATTTAAATCTGTTTGTCCCCTCAGCCCTCTGATGTCAGTTCATGTATTTTCGGGCCGAAATTTGTCAAATATTTCGATGAAATTTGGTTGGTGGTTTGGATATGTTCTGGCACAGGTACGAATTCTATTGAAAATGAATCTGAATGAAATTATGTTAAGTTGACTCGCAGGAAATTAACATTTTTTTTTTTTTAGTTAGTGTTTTTGCATGTTGTGGAAAAAGTTGTCCATTTAAATAAGCGTACACCCAAAAGTATAATTAACATAAACGTATTAAAGACGTGGTATAAGTGAAATATTACTTCTCTCATAAGTAATGTACTGACCAAGAAAAACGTTTCGTTGCGTTCGCTATAACTCAAGACTTGATTTGGACAGAGTTTATTATTTCGTCTGCCATCTGTTTTATTGTTATTATGTTTTCTTTTTTATGGACAAGACGACGAAGCGTTGGTGTATGTAGCAAGTGCTTTTGAGCCATGAAAAGAGCCGAGTGTTGTTGCAACGTTACCTAATTGTATCTTACTTTATTTGTGTTAAATGTATGCTAAGTATGTGCTGATGTATGCAACATTCAGAGTACATCCATCCACCTATCAAACAAATTCACTTCATTTTTGTGCAAAGTGAGTTAAGCATTTCTCTACATCAGTCCATCTCTCTGATGTCTGTTCATGTTTTTTCTTTATTTACTCAATCTACATATCGCGATTTCGAGAAAAGCTTTCTGATCCCATTTATTATTCTGATATGTTTTGGTTTAGCGACAAACCTTACTAAATTTGGACTGGATGGAATCATTTTCGTACAAATCGGCGAGAAGCATTACTTTCACTTACTAAACGAATGTGAAAAAGTTAGATGAGATGGGAACCTTTTTTTTTGAATTTTTTTCTATAATCGTATTATACATGATCGGATTCTACCCACGTGATCTTAATTTTCATTTCAAAGGGCTATTGAGAAGTAATTTTCGCCATAAAATAATAAAGATTCGATTTTTTTGCCATATAAAGTCTTACATTTCGTAAGAGGACCTATATCAGTCGAGCATTCAAAAAATTGGTTAATACGATCCAAATCTTTTTTTCTTTTCTTCTTTTATGTCGAACGTCTGTTACTCTGTGGCCTTTGTCAGGAAATTGTGAAAATTTACAATTTTTCCTTTATATAATGACTTTTCCAAGATAACGCAATATAAGCGGACTGGTGCAGTCCATTTTGAATAGGTACTTGTTTTTGGGCCAAACTACGCGAGTGTACAAAATTTCATCAAATTTTCTCGATAATTGCCTATAGGTTGAATAAAATATATGCAACAACAGCTATCAGGCGGCCAGACGGAAGGATAAGCATGAATCAGTTGAGAAACTGATTCAGAAGCGATTGGGTATAATAAAAGAGTTTGTTTTAAGCTCTCCTGATAAAAAAATATTAAGTAATATTAAGTATAATTAAGTAACGTGAAGAAATGGTGTTAAGATGGAGTATGTAAGAGTCCGTCTCTACCGAGAGCAAAGTTTACGTTGTTTTTTTAATAGCTGTATACATTGCTTCCAAAAATGGCAGAAAGAAACGAAGTCACACACACACACACACACACACACACACACACACACACACACACACACACACACACACACACACACACACACACACACACACACACACACACACACACACACACACACACACACAAGAGAAACTGACTTCAAAATGTTTCTTACAGAGATTGTTGCAGTGAAAGACAAGAAACATCTTTTAATATATATGTATGTGTAAATCATTTCTTTAAAATTCATTTCGTATTATTACAGTAATAGCGGTGATGCTAATACTGAAATTTTTAGAAAATTTCTCTTCATTTATTTGGAGCTGATGTTGCGTTCGTCTACGCATTTTAGCTAAATGAGAAACGTGAGCAACGCATAGGCAAAGCTTTATCAAACAAAGTTAGCAAAAAAAGAAAATTAGTTTAATCTTTTTTTGTTTTTTTGCTTTTTAAACTGGGAATCTATGAGTTAAACTTGACAAGGAAATTGTTTTGATAGATATCACCGAACGATGGCAAAATATTACATTGAGTAGGGCATTTGTAACAACGAAATACATGCCTGCTACGGACATGTCGGTTCGCATTACCCATTGCCATTGTCGTTTAAATTTACATTTTTATTTATTGTTTCGACATGCTAAGAGCAAATGATCGCTTTACAAGTCGTCTTGTAGTAATTGGAAATTTCGAATAACGACAGAATTTAAAAGATTGTGAGCGACTAATAACAGGCATCAATCCTTTGTTCCACCTAATTAAAGTAATTTATGCACAAATTGAGCTGAGCAGCATTTGAAGTAATGCACATTCAAGGTTTGCACTCAGGCGAGCATCGCTTGCTTGTAGATCAATCTCACACATTTCATATGACAAGCGGTTGGAGAAGATGTTTCTCGAAAGATTCGAAAATATATTTGAAAACTGCTTTCACTGTCGAAACAGACAGATCACCCAAGTAAGGCTGTTGCTTCCTTTTTCTTTCATTCACGACCGGGATACTAGATATATAAAATAGAAAGGACATGATGAAAATCACAGACTTTTCAATTAATCATTAACTATTTCTTTTCCCACAAGAGATGCAAAAAGACATCTGCTTTTGATTTATTTAGGTAGTAACTAATGATGAATGAAAGCATTTCTTAATAAACTCAAAAGGTTTAAAAGAAAAGCTTTCAAGGGTTTACACTTTAGTAAACGCAAGTCTTTCTTGGTTTCATGCGAATGGAGTTAAATAACTTTTGAAATGAATTTTCAATTTTTTTAAGTAATGAAATCTATGTTATATATGCTCTTGAGTTGCTTTCCAGCTTTAACTCTTTCGTTCATTGCAATATTCATAATTTTTATAAACCAGATATAAATGTTAATACGAAAGGAATGCGTGTTTTTTTTGTTATATAACTGCACTCAGTTGGACATGGACAGAGTTAAAAACGAGTGAAAAAGTCACTCAATGGGTTAAATTCGAATCTTGAAAATTGTAATCATAGAAAAATGATTTTGATAGTTAGTTAGACGATAGTTGGCTGAAGTTGACTGAGTTGGATAGAAACTATTTTATGGCAATCGAGATCAATGCGCTCGCTTACTTAGTAAAATAAAAATCTCCGGATTAGCTGCAAAGTGCTAATACATAGAAAGAAAATTGATGAGATGAGTTCACTTTTGCCTTACCTTAATTTTAAAAAGGAGAAAAAAAAGGGCAGAACTTTTTAATTCCATTCCACTTAAGGTATACATAAAAAATTTTGAACATTATCCCATTTAGGATATGGTTAAAGGGCTGATCGGAAAGATTTCGTTCCCTTTCGCTTAAATATCGATGAAAAGATGTTTTCAACTTTTATAAGCATGTATGTACACAAATCTTTGCATATAAATAAATCTTAACTTGGAAGGAAATATTTATGTGGTTTAGCCTCAACAATCGGTGGGGGATATAAAAATTGGGGTAAAGCGTACAAATGTATGAATGGTTGCCAACGAAAAATGTTCATTTTTCTAGCAACCATTTGTATCGCTCTCGATTTGACTTCGTTTCCATGTTCTCCTTCTCATTCATTCATTCATTTTCTCAGGCGAAGACTTTAAACCGATTATCATATACACAGCGCATCATTGCCAGTTCTACTTAAATGTTCGTGAGTGCGTTTATACTTTCACTCAGCCCTCACTCTCTCTCTCTCTCTCGCGTCATCATTTTTGTGCTCAGCTTTATATGTGCATAGTCAGAAATTATAAAAACTTTCCTGCATTGTATGGTTACTTTTCATCTTTTGAGTAACATTGAATTGTTTTTGCATTGTGTCTGCCCTTTATTCCCTCAAGTAATTCAAATAACAAAGAAGCTTAGATTGCCAAGCACATTGGTGGGAACTTTGCGTTTAAATATCATTACAAAAATAAAAACCTTTCTCTATTTTATTTATTTATTCTCGTTCATTATAAAATGCATTAATGTAACTGACATTAATCAAGTAATTAAGAGCATTAAACATTAAAAGCCTTTCGACGTTTACGTGCAAACTTTCTTTTGGTGGTTACTCTCTCTCTCTCTCTCTCTGCAGTTGTGTGGAAAACAAAGACTTTTTTCTTTTTTAATTGCATTCATCTTAAGCGGAATTGTTGAAACGTGGTTCCATAAAATCTATCTTGAGTTAAGTATAAGTCCGTAGGGATAATCAAATAAATTTCAAACGAGAAATTTTAGCCAAAACAGGAGATTTTTATCTAATCGGGTATATATGGCGTATCGATAACACTGCGCGATTTCGCGAATCATTTGGGCAATAGATTTATGCTTTACGTCCGTTCGTCCATTTGATTTTTCTACCTCTATCATGCATGTATTTTTTGTGTGCAATCTAGAGGCCGCAAATTTTGAGATATTTTGTCGGGACTTGGCATATTGACGAAAGACGAATACCGTTGACAAAGAACTTTATCGGATCATTTTAACGGGAACGTCGCTTACAAAGCCCCATTTGAAATGTCTTTATATGAAAATATACATGGAAATATTGAAAATTTCTCGGTAAAAATCACTACAAAAATATTATTTGGAATTGGTTTGGACCCTTTCTTCAATCACTTCCCATATAACTGTATATGCGAAAATAAAGCATAATTGTATGGATAAAAAGTACAATTTTTAATATTTTATGATAAAAATCGGCCCGCAATAGAACTTTGACATAAGAACTAATTTTACCAAATTTGGATCAAATAGGTCGAATTTTTCGACGCTACTCTACAAAAGGGTTCTCTTAACATCGCAGCAAAGCTTCATTTAAATCAATGACTACCTACGGCACAGCACAGTTAGGTGAAGATTAATAAGATCGTTAATAAGAAATCTAATCTTGTGATTACTCTGCACAATGCCGGCTCAGTTGCCGGTGAGCTCTTTGTCTTATAAGAGCCCCTCATCAAAAGTATGCAAATAAAATATAATTTTATTAGATAAGGTTGTATGTAAAGTGAGTGGGCCTTGTTCGACTATAATGTTTTCACTTCTTTTCGTCAACACTTTCTTGGTGTTTTGTTACGAGTTTTTTTATACAACTTTCGTCTAAATACTCGAAATCTTCGCGAAAGAGTTATGCCAGCAGTTTTCAAGAACATTCTGAAAATGGAAATTTATGGAAGTAATAGTGAGAGGGTGCAAAGCCCGGGTTATAAGATGGAAGCGCACAAGGCGCTTTCTAATCACAACAACAAACAAAGCTAAATAGACGAATCAATGAAGAAATGTTGCTCTATTGAGCCTAATAAGGAACCAGCGCTCAAAATATTGTGTCTGTAAATTGCAATCGTTTGTTTCAATTCCTTGAACCTGTGTGAATATAGGAAGTGGCTGCTGGCTGATCGGGAAGTGTTATGCCTTTACTTTCTGAGCATTCGCTCAGAACTACGCTCACATACTGATCGTAATTAAAACTTATCTCCGGTATGGTGATTAGATAGTCGAGTTTCTTAATGCTTCTTGGCTATGCGGTAACCCAAATGCGGTAAATCTATTTGTCAGCTTAAATGTGCAAATGTATAAATAGTTACATAAGAGCATGTTATCACTGCACCGGATATTACAAGCAGCGTAGCTAAATTAATAATACCTCCATTTTACGTACGAAATGGTTACGAAATGTTTTTATTACACACAATCCCAGCTCCATTCTTCCATAAGAAAACGAAGAAATATTGTTGCTTAATTAACTATCAATGTAAAGGTAAACGTTTTTATCACGATGCCGCTGTCATGAAACAGATATAAAGTTAAGGGTTAACCAAAACGCTATGCAATCCTGGTAGTTATTTTACAGGCAGTCGTTATACCACGAAATCGCTGTCTATAAGTTATTTGAAGATGATAAAACGTATTCCGTTTTGACCCTTGTGCTGTTCGAATTGCTTTCTTGGAATTTCGCATTCCTTTTTTGCGAGTGTAGTGCTCAAGTGTTTGGAAGATGTGGACGCAAACACATTCTTGCAACGAGAAATTCGTCTTAAAAAAATAAAAATAACTACAAATATTCTTTTTCCCAAAAATCTTCCAAACTTTGCTTTCTTTGCTTTGCTTTCGAAAAATTTTGGTTGTTTTAGTTGTTCAGTAAAAATTGGTATACAATAAGAATTATCATGTATTTTGTCCACATATAATTTCTTAGGGGAAGTGGGCGGATTTGTCCCAAACGTAAGGAACGATACGCCGTGCAATGAGTGCACCGCCGACATAGTAAGATATTAGATCGGTAAAGATCGGTAACTTATGCAAAATGGACTTGTAGTTTGAAAAGGGGAGGCGAAAGGTAGTTTGAAAAGGGGAGGTGAAGTCGAAATGGTTGGTAAAATCCTGTTGCATAGTTTTATTGATCTCCTATTTCTGTTCGTCCAGTTATAGCTAAACTTCATTTCCCTAATTATGAGTTTGATTAAGTCTAATAGGAGAGTATATGGATCGAGCGCCTATCGGCATTTCGGGATAATAGGCAAGCTAATATTTGGACACAGTAGGTATAGAGGTGAGGGAAAGCGACTTTCAGCCTGTCGCACGCCTATCAATTGTCATTTAAGCAAAAGCTTGTCCAAGTTGAACAATGAATTGTCTGTAGTAATGTTAAACGGAAGAAATCGCACTTAAAGTGCGGAGAGTGTATGTAGGACGTCGGGAAGTATTGGCTACTCTGTTAGAATTCCAAATAAACCAACATACGTTATAGCGTGTCTACTGCCACGCAATCTAACCCCTTGATCATGAGGTGATTTCATTAGAGAAGAAGAAGAAGAAGATCGCTGCTTTCCACGTTCACGTTTCTCTAACGATTCACTCATATGTTAGCTTGGCAGGGAGCTTTAACACATCCGACATAGTATACCTTTTTCGATCGCATGAACATAATGATGAGCATAATAAAATCTTAGGATATCTTCAAGTAGGTCTCAAGCTGATCTCGACACACTTCTCGGAAAGGGAATTAGCAAAGCTTGTCTAGATATAAAAATAAATCATTAAAGAAAATGCAACTCCTCCCACCATAGAAGTTACACTAGATTCAAGATTAAAGATACCTAACTTTATCTAAATCTACAAATCTTTACAAATCTTCAAAAAAAAATCAAATCTTTAAAAAAACATTTCACACAAATAAAAATTTTATATATATATGTCGTAAACATGTTCAAGTTTTATTTGCAAAGAGCAGAACCGCGCTCATAAACAAAGAAAGTTTATTGAGATTATAAAGACAATTTTATTGTAGAAATCACATTTCGAATATTCGTCTTCCTTTCGTCACGAATAACACATAAATCATTTGCTTTTTTAGTTCATTTCTGGTTTTCTGAAAGCTTCACATGTTAAATAACATACGTAGAGCTTTTTTATGCTCATTTACTTTTTGAGTCAGTTTCTGTTCTGTTAACTGAGTGATTTTTTATTTGTATTTGTTTTTTTTTTTATTCTTTTCGCCTTTTTTGTTTTTTTCCTTCTTTTGTGTTTTTCCTAACAAATTCATGTTTATGCGTTGCCACTATTTAGTCCTCTAGTTTAGTCCTTTTCGGCTCCTCCTGTTAAGAAAAGGTGTTTAATTTTCTTTGACAGCTGGTTTTGCTTTAACTTATAGCGGTTTTTTCTTTTCATTTTGCAAACATTTCTCTTTAAAATCTTTTAAATCTAAATCTATAAAAGCCATAACAATTTTATAGAGTTCTTGTAAAAATAATAAAAACGCTTTTCGATGAATTGATGTACATCGCAATGTTTGCATTTGTTTGAGTTTATTATATGAAAAAAAAAAAAAAAAAAATAGAAATATATATTAAAATTTATTAAAGAAAACACGGAGGAAAGTGCTTGCACACGTTTATGTGCGAAATAGCGTGCTGTGATATAACAGCTTTAAAAAAAGTTTATCTCTGTTTTGGTTATAGCTGTAGTGCGTAAATAGAAACAGAAGATAGGAAACAAGAACATTTCAGTTTTTTTTTTTTTTTTTTTTTT